>JAZGTJ010005992.1:0-26090 GCA_036877575.1 Botia almorhae | reverse complement strand
TTAAAATGAAATTATGGTTATGCATTATTAATGTGACATTTTCCGCAAAGTTGCCAGTTTTATGTGGCCATGTAAGCAAGACAAGTTAACAGATTGCATAGCTTTCTAATCTTGTCTGTGCTTTACTTTGCACAGACAAGATTAGAAAGGGCTTTTTGTGTATTTAACATTTATCCATGTGCGATACCTTGCCACACAGATTTCTGTTGTAAATGCTTTGCTGTATACACAATTTTTATTTGGTTTCATAAATTGAGGGATGAGTTAATATTGTCTATCTGGTTATCAGGAGCATGTTATTGCTGTGATTAAAGTTATATTGAACTTGTATTAAACCCCTACACATTTATTTAATAAATAAAACTAACTTAAATTATGAATGTTCACATATAATGTCCGCAAAGGGTCTGTGATGCCCTAGGGGGTTCGCAGAGGTTCTTTGATCTCTCGCCTATGTGATCACATCAAAATGTCTTTTGTTGAAGTACTAACATGTGTTTTTTTGACAGTACACTGTATGGACAGCGCTGTGGGTGGCCTGGAATGTCTTTATCATCTGTTTTTACCTGGAGGTTGGAGGACTATCAAAGGTAAGAGAGATTCTCACCTAAGGTCACACAGGGGTTGATCAGTTGCTCACTGTTGAGAGGCTGAGGTATTTTAATGACCCTGTTTAACAGCTAAATGGGACCATGTGTAATGTATTTACAGACCGTCTGGAACATTTGTTTAGATGCATTTGTGCTACAGCATTCTGGTTATGACTGAAGTGTCCTACACTGAAACAGCAAAAATAAAACAGCAGGTTTTTTCTGTAGAGGAAATGAAATCAGGTTAGAGTCCTTTGGTTTCCCTTTAGAGAATCAGAGGTGGAGCAAAATTGTGTGTAAAATCCATAGAATAAGTTCCTGTCATTGTTTACTTACCCTCATGTTGTTTGAAATCTGTATGGCTTTCATTCTTTTGCGAAGAAGATCATTTACTGAACATCCTGCTAGGTAAATTCAATACAATGGGAGTACATTATCACTCACTTTTAGTGTCGGTATGTGCGACTCGCTTATTATTTTCCACATATTCTAAAGTCCTTTATGTTTACAAATACAATTTCACAGTAAAACTTAATTTTACAGTAAAATTAAGGCATTTGTCAGGATACCTCATCTGTTGTGTAGTTTACGCTACATACCGGCAAGACAAACTGTTCTCGTTATGAGGTGTCATTTGTTGCCAAATTTATTTATTAAGCGCATATGTACAGCTTATTGTTTTCTGCCTGTGTGTCGTTTGTACATGTGTCTGGGATTGTTTGTACTAGTTAGTGACTCCATAAAGTGGTCAGTTATCCTTGTGCACCCACATCGACCGCCCATTTTCATGTACATGGTCAAACAGAGTTTAATATCAAAGGAACAAGCATGCAAATCTTCACTATGGTACGTGTGAAAACCAGAGTTTTCTTTGGGTTTTCTTACAACACTGAGCCTTAAAACAACCCATGCAATCCCAGGATGCACTTCTCTCACTACATGTGCTGACAGGTCATGGAAACAAGCGCTGAACCTCTGGTGTGTTAGCAGTGAGAAGTGAGCTCACTGTATAATTTACACACTCTCGTCTCTGTGTGTGTGCTTGTTTATGACTGTTTATTCTGCTTGGCCTGTTTCCTGGACTTAGATTTCTCATTCCCACAACGAAAAGCACTTATCCGCTTTCAAAAGGCGGAGTGAGAGCGGAGGAGAACATCTCAAAGTCTCTGTAGATGCCTGCAGAGTGAAATCTCGTACACATGTAATGAGCCGCCATTATATCAGATGTAACCTCATTTTACAGCATTATTGTAGCCGCACGGGAAAAATAGCAAGATTATGGGAAGAAAATGAGAATAATTGTCAATAAGCTTCTGAATTCATCCAGAATTCACAAACAGCAGACATTGGATGTGAGTTTATTAAGATTTTGCCAAGTATGATATGTTCCTGGATCAACAGTCACGTAATATGTCTTGTAAGGACCATGTTTGTTTGACAAAAATGTTTATTCATGGCAGATGCAATTCTAGACCTATTTCAGGGGATTCATCCTCCTTGTCTTTCATATCAGCCCCCGAGAAATGTGCAAACTTAGCTGTCTGCACACTAATCTATAATCCTCCCAGAGTCCAAGTGATAATATCTAGATCTAAATACTGACAAACTTTGGAGCTGAGCCCTCCTGACTGAAATCCTTGAATCACCTCTGGTTCCAGGACCAACAAAAGATTACGATCCAAAAAAACATGCAACTCAATCCATGCATACCTGCGTACATACATATTCATACACACATACATATATATATATAGATTTATTTTATGGAGGGCCAAACAGGAAATAATTATGTATATGGTTATGAATCCTAAATATATAAATGTAAATCCCAGTATGTAGTTATACAGAGTCTGAATATATAAATATATATATATATATAGAGAGAGAGAGAGAGAGAGAGAGAGAGAGAGAGAGAGAAAGAGAGAGAGAGAGACAGACAGACAGACAGACAGAGAGAGAGAGAAGGAGAGTAAGAGAGAGAGAAAGAACCTTCTATTTGCCTTTGTCTCACTCATTCACTCCCTCACTTCTCTTTACTGTCTGTGCTGTCACAGGTGGGACGCCCCTCCCCTCCGTAAAACTCAAAACACATGAATATTCATTAGCTGTCGCAGACAGATCTGCTGTCCAGAATGCAATGAGTAGAATTGCATTCTGTGTTCATATGTTTGTGTGCTTCCTGCTGTCCATATGTAGCAGTAAGGCAGTGGTGTGTCCATCTGTTGTGTTAATGCCCAAATTTGGCCTCTGCCACCTGCTTCCTGTAACACCTCATTATTCAGTCCTGCAGAACCCGCAACAGCACACGTACCCCCTCATTAACACAGACCATCTCAAAACCTCAATGAAACACCTTAAAATATGTCCCACTGCTTTATCTCCTGTCACACAGCAAATGATAAAGCAGATTGATACCGAGCAGGGGTCTGTATGATTTGTATGATATTAATTTAAGCTGTTGAAGATGATTTTATTTCCAACACAAACATGTAACCTAATATTCCAGATCAGATGTTTGAAGTTCTGCAACTTTCACGCAATGTTGCCACAGAATGGCTTGAGTTAAATTGCACAGACAGTCCATTATAGTTTCCTGCACACCTCAGCAATTACATTACGGAAAAAGTTATTTTTGAAGTTGCGTCAGGATGAAGGCCGTGCTGTTGAATTTAACCAATATGTGCTGTGTTATCTGGGAATTACCATAATTGCAAGTTTCCAACCAGTAAAAAACATTATTTTCTGAATTCATAATTGTAAGTTGGAATGAACAAAAATAGCTCCGGCCTGGACAGTTAAAGGTAGTTCAGTATCTCAACACATTCATGTTTAATGTGCTGCTTCATCATAGCCAGTGTTACATGGTGAACTCGCTCCTAAACGTTTAGCCAGAGAACATGAATGAATGAAGTAGTGATGAATTATTTTGCTGTCGTCTTTATCATTGACTAGGGGCATCATGAGTGTTGCTATAGAAACCAAACATTTTCAAATCATAGGATGTGATTATGTTCGTAAGCTCATAATTACAATTGTCCCCAAACTATTGGATTGAAGTAGTAATCTATTTAATTGCAAAAACCCATTTTAATTCACTTAACATTGGATGAGTATACAGACAGAAGACGCTAATTAAATGGAAAGAATTGGTTGAGTGTTCTATGAAATAAGAACCTCTCTCTCTCTCTCTCTCTCTCTCTCTGTCTGTCTCATCGATTGAGGTGTTTTGGTGGGTTGTCCTCTCATGCATTGCCTCAGGCTGTGGCTGTCAGTCTCACACTGTGGCTGTGATTAAATACGGGACAGGACAGTCTGTATCGACCCCCTCTGTGAACACACACACACACTTCTCCATGACATGTAATGTGTTGCGAAAAACAGAGACACGTCTAATGATTACGTCTGCTGATGATAAAGAGGACTGTCACCACTATCCCACTGTCATCCAGAGAGTTCAAGGACAAGTTCCACACTAATAATCACAGTCCCCATAAGTCACTATGACAACTGTCATTCATCTCATGTGACCTGGAGGACTGTGTGTATTGAAACACACCACTGATAGTAGTGCTGGTTTCCATGTGCATTTCCAAACAATTACAGCATAAACATGTGCAACAATGTATCATTATAAACATTGGTTGACTGATACAGTATAGGTATCTGATATATACATCTTATAATGTGTCTGATTTATACATCTTATGTTTATATATCTTATAATAAACAAAAAATGGGCAATAATACCATGTATTTTGTATTCTATGTTATATTTCACAATTGTTTCCGTGTTTTTCTTTTCATTACATGTAAAGCTGCTTTAAAACAATGCAGCCTTGTAAAAAGCACTTTATATATGTGTGAATGTCTTCTCTCTTTCATGGCAATAAAACTGAATCTTTGTATTAAATCCAGTATTGAATCTTGTATTAAATTATGCATGGGCGTTTTTTAGCATCTAGCTCCTGTTACACACTCAATTATCTATAATATTGATGTTTAGCTGAGGTTGACGATGGCTCCTCCCCTCTCTTTTTTCAGGACAGTGACCTCTTGACCTTTAACATCTCTGCGCACCACTCTTGGTGGAGCGAGCACGGGCCGGGCTGTGTTAGAAGAGAGATCCCCGCCAGTGGAGACCGTAATGCAGACGCACAGTCATACATATCAATCATGGGCTGCCTGCTGGAGTACCAGTACATAGAAGTTCTCCACAGCAGCTTCCAAATCCTCATCTCTGTAAGTAACACACATATTCACACACACACAAACAGATTATGTTATGCAGTGCATTATAAATGCTTTAAGAAAATGCTTACTCTGGTCAGTCTCAGGCTTAGGTATTAATTACTCCTTAATAATTTACACAGTGGTAAGTATGTTTTGACATATGGATGGAAATAAATATGAAATAACTGAAATATTGAGAGATGGCTCACATGTCAACATAAAGTTAGTTGTGTTATTATTTTTAAATGTATTATAAAGATTTCAATAACTTTATTTTTAACTACTAGCACAAAACATTACAGGATTTATAAACATCCATTGTAAATGTATACTACTAATGTTTGTGTGGTTTCCCCACCCAAAAGATGTCACTTCCAGGAAGATGATGTCATTGAGGAATTGGATTGTTTTAGTTAATAGGGGTCTGTCTATAGAAAGTGATATTGACGGCACATTACAACCTGTACTTTTATTACAAATAAAAACAATATTTCCATAAAAACATACTTAGTTTGAATCACTTTGATTAGATAGAGTAAAACATGCGTTATTGAAAGTAGTGCTTAGCAAACATGAAAGCCTCCACTTACGACATTAGAATTCACCCAATCACCACCCTGCTTTTACTGTGGCTTATAGACACCACATACTATATATACATTAACTGTAAGTATATACCAGCTTATACATAGCATGAACCAAAATTGTATATACTCTTTAATTACTGTAGTTATTCATTGCTACACTCAACCGGTCTTTAAAGGTCCTGTAAAAGCTCACCAGAAAAGTGAACCCTACATAGAGGCGTAAAGGCCCCTCTCTGAGTACTGAGTACTCAGTATTGAGGCTTGGCTGTTGAGCTGAAGAGGGCCCTTGAGTTGAGGTCTGGCACTCTTCCAGGTCTGAGCTGGGCAAACACAGTGGATTACAAATGCAGGCAGCGAGCAGAACAACTCTGAGCTCATATTCGAAAAGGGATTTGTTTTATATGTACTATATACAGTTGCCTCAAAAAGTATGTGTACACTTAAGCCTCACTTAAAATGAGTGTCACTGCATTGAATAACAAAACGTCCAACCAAATGGCATTTTGTAAACAAATGATTACAGCTTTTGTCAGAAGTATTTTTGTGATTACTTTTAACCCACAAAAACCAGTAACTGCTTTATCCAATTAAGGTGATTTTTAGTGGACATATTACATTTACACAGGCTTGACAACCATAAAGTATCCAAACACAATGGATTTGCATTTTTAAAGAGTGACCTAAAAACCTTTATCTTTGTAAATAGGGCCAGTGGAAGAGGGGTTTGTCCTGGGCCCTGTGAGTTTTAGCAGGCTGTCCTGTTTGTGTGCATAAGTACACATTGTGCTTACATATGCCCTTTATATAATTATTGCCTAAAGAAATTCCCTGCTTTTACACAGTTTATGTGTCCCATCATGGTGTTTGTCAATGGACTGAGTACATATCACTGGAAATAATGATCTGGGGTGGTTGGGGAACTCTATAAAAGAGTGTGAGGGAGTGCCGGAAGTTTCTCTAGAGTGATGATTATCTGCTCATGCTCCGACAATACATGCTAACTTCACAGTGAGAGTTAAACACAGTGGCTTGCAGGAAATGGGGGGTTATACACACGCTCACACACTGCAGTCAAGTTCCTACAGGCTTCTTCAATGTGAATAGAAAGATTAGTTGCCATTTCACAACAGTACACAGCTTGGAAATGCAATAAAGATACAAAGGGGAATAGAAAGATGGCTCAAAGGCAGTATGAATCTCATGAAGATGTCTGGATCATGTTACCAACCAATAAAACATAGGAAATTAATAGCTAGTAAATCTAGCCTTTAGGTCCTAAATCTAGGACCATTGCAGTTTTTTGCATGAGGCCATTTTAGTACAGCAACCTTACTTTAAAAAATAGTGAGCTGAAGGCTTAATTTGTATATATGGTGGGATGTGTGCTTAACATTTTTCTTTATGCAAAATATGATTTCTAATTTGCTATTTTGAATTTGGAGTGAAATGTGTCAGACCCGCCTTTATAATTCACCCACTTTACAAGACATTAGATGGGGAGAGAGACATTTGTCACCTGTGTGCCCAAGACTGAGAGAGAAAGACACATCATAAACATTCCAGGGATGTCTGCGATGTTCTTTGTGTTTGAACATCAGTATGTGTCTTTAGAAGTAGGTCAGTATCAAAACCGCTGTAGTGAACAGTAACTTGTTTTTACGCTTCTGAGAGCTTCAACACAAGAGTCACAAAATGAGAACAAGAGATTCGAAACAGTAGAGATGACAGGAGAACAACTGAAAGAGTCATTACCACAGCCACCCTCTGTGACAACTGTGTGTGAGTGTGTGTGTGTTTGTGTGTGTGTAAGCACCATCTGTTTTTCCAATTAGTGTAACCCATGAGGGAAGCTACCTGTGGAAACTTATAAACATCGGCCTTCAGGTCACCTTCTTTGTCTGCTTTCATCCTTTATCGCTAGTTTGCGACAGTCTGAAGCTTCTGTCCGTGCCCCCTGTAGACCTGCTCCAATGGGACTAGTTTACTTTGAGGAGGTTTTATAAATCAGTATTTCACAGAGAAACTTTGTAATCTCGTCCCAATCGATCGTGGCAGTATTTTACTTGCACAACCTTGATAAAATTGACCTGCTGTTTTTCAGCTAACTTAGCCCTCCTCTGAAAAATTTAATCCTATCTGGATAGCAATGTTTGTGATTACTGTATGTTATTTATTTTTTATTTTTGTGAAAAATGCTTTGTTTTAGTTTTCATTGAATACCATAACTAAGGCTAATTATGAATATGACGAGTGCATAAACATTATGGATTTAGATGTTTTTGCCAACTTTGGTGGTTCAGGAATGTCTAGCATCCCATCTGATGTAATTAAGAGAATTACATTAATAAGGAGAATCTGGACTACTCAGTACAATTACTGTAGCAGCAGGGTCAGGTGTCATCCTCACCTACTGTAAATGAACTCTTTATATATTACATATGTGTTTTATTTATAGCAAATATGTAAGTTCAATCTGTTCAAATGGATTTCCACAACAAGTCTTCTATGACACCTACATACAAACAATAGACACTTTCAGCATGATAATATCAATAGATTTGAATCAGTACACAAATCAACAAGCATGCACTTACAGACAAACTTCCATGTCATTTGGAAAACAAATCTTGTCTCAACGTCTCTGTTTCCAACAGTCTTTTCTTTAATCTCTTTATTCCAAATGTGCAGCAGAGGCACAGAAGTTGTCATTCTTTGCTGCTAGAGTTTTTCTGTCTTTTGAATATTTTCATTAGGGCTTTTCAGAATTGACAGGTGAGTGAGTTCAGCATTCTTTGTCCCTCTCTGTCTTCCTCATCTGGCATGTCTCTGCCCTCTTATCTCAGTTGCTCCTCACTTCAGACAAACACTGAAGTGCAGATAAGACAGATGCTTCAGATGGAGGAGGTTGTCATCACTTCCTTTCCCATTTTGCTCTCTGCCACTGTGACAGTACATGGCAGTAAATTAAAGCAGCATTGTACCATTTATTTAAATATTCTCATTAATGCAAAGTTTGACTGAAATGTATATGCAGTTATACAATGGGGTCTGAAAATCTTTAGTAACTATAGAAAATAGTGAATCATGCATTTGCAAAGCCCTTATGCAACCTAAAGCATATTGCCAAAATAAGTTTGACTTTTTTAAAGTAATGCATTATGAACTTTTTTAAGTGGAGATATTGATTGTTCTCTTTCTTTGTAACAAAGCAATTTTTGACAGCAAAGCCATTTTTCCACCACCAAAATGACTGGGAAAGCAATATCAGCCTGACAGACCCTTTCTATTAACTAAATCTCTTTTAAGGAGGGAATAGTTCTCTCAAACAAAAATTGTGATGCAATAAATTTAAACCTGCTGATGTTTAAATGTTATTTGAAAACTTACAGTGGAAGCGAATATTGGCCTCACACAACATCTTATGGCTTCAAATGACTTTTAATATTGCACCAGTTGTATGGACTATATTTATGGTGCTTTTGTAGTAAATCTTTACAGCTTATGGTACACTTTCATTTCATAGAAAATGCCAGTATAAATATTCTGCTAAATTTCTGTATTTTGCTTCCACAGAGTCATATTTGCCTATGACTTCTGCCATCCTTTACTCACCTTCATGTTTGGCTGAACTATTCCTTTTAGCATCCCTAATATTAAAATTAATCATCAGAATGTGTAATTATTTCTCTGTATATTGTAACATTTTTGTTTGTAAATATTTTAAATACTAAACAGTTAAAAATACATGATTCCTAGATGAATTTAGGTTTATTTTTCCTTAAGTGCCCAAACACACTTAAAAAAAAAAGTTACGTTCAGACTACGCCATGTTATCACAAATTTAGCTTGTTTTCGCATCCATCTAGGCTGTTGCTAAGTGCATGTCTGAGAACATGATTAAGAAAGTTTCACTTCAAAGTGTGTTGCTTTGCTCCCTGGGGATGTGTAGTCGCTTATCATGTTTTACACACACGTGTAAGTGGCTTTATGATTAGACATGGTCAGCTAAAAAACATCTGAAACCTTTTTGTATAGCTGCCCTGCAGTGGGGACAGGTGGAATGTTTTTGCACCGTTATTAATCTCAGATCTGGTGGTATAGAGTGTGTTTGTGTGTGTGTGTGTGTGTTGTGTGAGCTCTGTTATGAGGTGAAGTTGTGACTGCTGTGATTCTGATGTGATATGGCTGGGAATTCTGCCTCAGGCAGCTGAAAGAGAGACAGACACCACTGAACTGCATTATAGGGTGTGTGTTTGTCACACTCAATTAGATGGATCAATTTCCATCATGGCAGAGTGACTTTGGCTGGTAATTAACCTGTGTATATATTATGGCTCTGTGGTGTGTCAAAGCATTTTTATGTTTGTACAATATATATACAATATATAAAGTGTACAATATATATAGAATGCTATCAAATAAAAATACAATAGAATAAACTAAACATTTAGGCATTTTTAGTTGTGGTGGTAAATCCTAAAAACCTGTTCTGCAAGACCAAACTCTGCTATAGCACACAAGTCAGCTGACAGAACCAGGTCATGTGTAGAACAGGTGTTTATGTCTGCATCATACAGAGAAACTATTTCTCTCTCTCTCTCTTTTTCATTCTCTGAGACATTTTGCATCGTGCAATTAATTTCCACACATTGCTCGTTATAAAGCTTCGTTTGAATTGTCAAAATATAAAAAAAATAAAAAAACAAAGAAAATGCTTTTTTATTTTAAGTGCTGTTTATACATACATATCAGAAGTGTGTTTGAATAAACTTTTTCTATGATGAATGCGTTGTCAGTTTTTTAATTACAAAATTAACTTTGTAACCTCTTTGAGACCATAGAATGGTCTCATTAAAAGACTGAAAAACAAATAGTTTGGCACAACCTTTTAATATGTTTCTTTATAATTATTTTACACACAATTCAAAGTAGTGGATCAGCAATTTAAATATTACAAAATGAAAAATAATTTTAAATAACAAAACTTTTTCAGGTTTGGCACTATTTTAAATCGTCAATTAAACAACGCTGCAAATTTCCTGACAAAAAAAACTAAAATACTATTAATTTTTGTCAGTTACCAAAAATTTTCTACTTACATTATGCCATAAAAGTAAATAATGATTCAAATGAAAAGTTTCAAAGTCAAGTACTTGTTAAAGGCAAATTCCACAGTGTTTTATAAAAAAAACATTTTGAAATAGTTCCATTTATATCTGAGGGCTTAATAAGACTAGACAGGGGTTTTAAAAATGGTCTAGCTGGCATGAGAAACACCCTGAGGGACTGTAAGGATAATGGACAATGACCAAGAAACCCTCCTCACTACCTCAACTTTACAATTTAACCTCAGTCCATAAAACGCAGTCTAACCTCTATTTAACAGCCTATCAGCTCTAGCACTTTATTCTGTCAGATTGACCTATCCGATTCAATTCCATTTGGTGTTTTGTAGTCTGAACAGAAAAAAATATGTGAAATCTGATTTGTACAACCCCAAGACAAACCATTCTCAGAGGTTTGAATTGTATCAGTGATATTCTGAATAACATTTTAATCATATTTAAAAGTGAGATTGAATTTGATGTGGTTTTTTATTGGATCAAACAATTATAGTTTTCACAATTATATTTTCTCCTACCCTCAAAAGAGGTAGGAAAAATGTCTTTTTACATTTAAGACATTAATTGGTACATATATTAGGCATTTTTCTTGTGAGTACTGTTGACTGGTCCCCTCAATGTAGGCAACCCCCCCCCCCCACACAGACTCAAGGTTAATACAACTTGTTAATCAAGCCAGCCTCCCTCCTGCTGTTGGCAGACTAGCTGTTGACATTTCCTCTGATGCGATTGGTATTTCTCACTCCTTCAGCATAATAAAAGCTGATTGGAGCTCTGAATCAATTAACCTGCACAAAGTGAGTACGACAGCTGTGCATCTCACCTGTCCTGTGGTGTTCAAACCACGTGCCTGTGCGCACAAACCTCTGCACAACCTCTCACAAGCCTTTCAGACTTCTACCTCTCAGAGTTTTTGCCAGCCTTCTCTCTCACTTTCACACATGCATTAGTTGCTTCATGGTAGGTGTACACAAGGCCCTCTGGCCAATGACAGATTAATTGGATTGGAATGCTGCCACTTACTGCTAGTCGAGTTTGCCCTGTGCGTTTTCGAGCATAGCTGTGCCATCTGCCTCTGTGGCAATGGTGTACCCATCAATATGCCTGTCGTCCACACACATGCCCTGTACACTTGGCACAGCACTTTGTAAAGCTCTGATGTCTCTTTATTCTGCTTGGCCACATGTTTCTGTTAATGTCTGGATGGTTTTTAAGTGGTGCTTGATAAGGCAAGCATTACTATTACTAAGGGGTTTGAACAAGCCCTTGAAGTGGAGCATTAAACTTACTGTGTGTAACACAGTATCAATGGCTTTTTGGTAGGTGTGTGATTATCTAAGCAATCAGACACATTGTTTTCTGAGTGGATGTGAAATCCATAGATTTGGATTTGCCGTTGTTGAAGATGTGATCGGGATATGGAATTTTTTACCTGGGCCAGTGACCTCTCAGAACACCCAAGCAACCCCTTAGCAACACCCTAGCAACTACCAAGAACACCCTAACAACCAAAAAACACTACTGCTACTGGAAGAAAAAACACTCGAAACAGCATAGTCATTACATAGCAACACCCGCGTCAACTTATTATCATGAAGTGTCCTAGTTTAACCTCTCTCTCTCTCATGGTTTTTGTCTTACACTGTCAGTATACTGATATGTTTCTGTTTGTCTCCCCAGCTGCTGGGTTTCATCTACGCATGCTACGTCATCAGCGTTATCACTGAGGAGGAAGACAGCTGTGAGTATCCCTCCCTCTCTCTTATCTTTCATTCCTGTCATTGTATGTCTGTTTGGCAGTAGATATGCTGCAGTGAGAGTTGACATTTGTCTGGTCAGCTCAAAAATGTGTGTGTGTGTGTGTGTGTGTGTGATAAGAGAGTAATGGAAGTCTGTTCCAACTTTTATCATCAGTATATCAGTATTATTAAAGATATTCAGGTCTGGTTGTAATGTTACATAAACCTTCAAGTGATGATGACTGTGCTTCCTTCTGTTTTTAAGAGACAAAAAACACTCAGAATGGTCCAAAGCTTATGAATTATCGATGGCAAACAATATGAAATATTAATTTGAAAAGCAAACCGGTTTTTGATCCACAGGATGTAGAGAACACTGCTGGGTTATATATTTTTGTTCCCCTGTTTGTCAAAGTGTAGCATTACTTTGCTCACTTGAAATAGTGAAAATGTATGTGTCTTATTCTTTGGTAGCTAGCTGTCAGTTGACAGTTAACCAACTTAAAAGGGCCCTTTATGCATTTTGATTTGCATTTTGCATTATGCCTGTTGTCAGGAGATAATATCTTTAACCGAAATCGTTTATCATGAACCAACAAACAGCTCATAGGGACAAACCTGTTCTGGGATTTGTGACATCACTGACTGTTAAAGAGCACAGTTTACACTGATGCCCTGCTCTAGTGCCCCTTGCACCAACATAACAAAAATCCTTTGTTAGTTGCAATTGCAATGTGCCTACGTTCACATGTGCAGAGTATGGTTATGTCTGTGTGTGTGTGTTTGTGTGGAAATTTTCTTAGCAGATGCCAGTTGACTCGTAACACACCTCTGCCCCTCTTTCACTCTTTTAAAACCTGTTTAAGTGGAAGAGAACCAGGAATTGAGAATAACATCCAGCCCTCTTTGTACAGGTCAGACAGCAGCCCTCAACCCTCTGCTAATGTTTATGTTGTTCTCTCCTGCTCATGGAGAGTGTGGAACACTGGTATTTCATTTACTACAGCTGAACATTCCCTGGAGGGTTGAACCTTGGGCAGGAGTCAGAGGACACCACAGAAATAATCCACTTTTATTTTTTACAGTTGTTTCCTGTTTGCTTTGTGTTCTGATGACCTCTGACATCATCAGTCAGCTCAGAGGACAGGAAGTAGCGTGTCTGTTTATATTGTACAGCAGGGAGTCTGAATAGGAAGCATGTGCACAGGCTGATATAGACTGAGCTGGGGTTAACTCCATACTCCAACTCAATACTTAGCACAAATTTATGTTGAGATTGTATTTATCAGGATTTTAACTTGACACACAAGAATGTGTTTGTGTGTATGTGGTAACGATGACACAAATGTGTATAATGAGGGATGGAATAGTTTGTACAGTATAAAAACCATTATGACTATGGAGAGTCCTCATACACCACGTGTGTGTGTGTGTACAGCTATACCATGAATGTGGAGGACATATTTCAGAATATTTGTACTCAGAAGAATTCAGTGAGGAATGTTTGTGTTCATATTGGCTACATACACACAGTGCTTGAAATTGTCAGCCACGTTTACTGAAAGATCTAACTCTCAATTTGTCAAATACATAAAACAGCAGACAGTACCAAATGCTGTCTGCATGAACAGTTGTTGTAACTGTATATAAACATATTTAGCACCTACGTAACATACTTACTATACTCAGTTATGTTACTGTGTGACTGTAACTATAGAGTTCAGTCAGATCAGTCATAATCATATATAAGTTTATTACTTTGGTAAATCTGAGCACAGTTGGAGACATTGTTAAGATCTCTTCTGAAAGCCTAGAGAGGCACATGTAAGATTACTGCAGTTTTTTTCTGCTCTCCATGTTATCACATAACTGTCAAGGAGAAACAATTAAGATGTTAGAGATTTAAATTGTTTTTTTCTTCCTTTGGGTGATGTGTGCTTTTGCGTGCTAGTTGTACATTTTATGGGCTAAAGCACTTTTTTTACATTGGTGTTGGTGTTACATTGGTGCTGGAAATGAGGGGATGATTTTGTTTGTGTGTGTGTGCATGTGTTTATGTGTGTAAGCAGCCCAGTGGGTCTATTTTATATCATGCAAAGCTGTGTGTGGTTCATTTACACACTCATTTGAAGTGGGGGATTTAATTTCTACACTGCACTTTCTCGCCTATGAAGTTTTTCTCTCACTTTTTCTCTTCCTTCCCTCTCTCTTCCTTTTCTCTCTTTCTCTCTCTCTTGCTCTCTCTCACACTCTCTATCCACAGGTGATTTGAATAATAATGTATCAGACTTCATTTTTTTGGGGTTCTTCTGCCTCGTTTGCTCTCCCTCTTATGTTTCATCACTCTTTCTTTCTCTCTTTGTTTCTGTTTTAAATGACTCGCATCCATAATTAGTTTGTGGTCTCGGTCCCACTGTTAGGGCTGACTCATTAAAAGCAGCAGTAGTCTCTCAACAGCAGTATGAATCTACCTAATGACAGCGGACAGACCAGCCTGGCTACCAGCTGCAGGGACGTGGGGGATCTTGGGTACTGATCTAAGCCTCATTCCTCCTCCATCAGACCAAAAAAACGCAAACCTGGCTTTACTTCAGACACATCAGAGTGTGTGTGTGTGTGTGTTCAAATGTAAGAGAAAGAGTGTGTGTGGGACCCTTAGTGTGCGGTTGGTTGGTGCAGAGCACATTCCTGTACTAAAAGAGAAGGTAAAAAAACAAAAAGAGCAGGTTTTGAAGAAAGTGGGTCAAAATAGTGTAGTGCTTAACCTAAGTCTGCTCTTCTTAAAATGTGCTAACCCCCCCTCCCTCCATTCAGAAAGAGAGAAAGAAATGAGGAAACCCTGGAAACATAGAGGAGAGAGAGATGCACACGGTATAGATTCAAAGATAATTTTTTATGTTTTGTGTGCTTGAGTGGTCTTATTTTATGAGCACTGTCTGATTTTTATCTGTGATGACTGCTGAGACCACACCCCTTTTCACAGAGATTACATACATTTACTTAGCTATAGGGTTAGGGATAGTCTATAAATTGTGCAATGTTTTTTGAATGACGTGCATCTATAAATGATCCTAATTAACATATTAATTAGGTGTGTGTTGAATGGAAAACAATATCAATAACTTTGTTTAATTATTGAAGGTGGTCGCAATTTCAGCACTGAAAATGTTTTCAGCACTGAGAATTGTGCCCTGCAAACATTCACAACGGTAATGATATATATGAGCTCAAAGCCTGTTATTTAAAAGAAATTAAACAGCTGTTCTGTTTTCAAGTTTGCAGTATGTAAAAATGCTGCATGTCTGTCAACATGGAGGCAAATTTGCTTCTGCAGTTAACGCATGTTGGGAGTGTATTAACTGAAGTTTTTGTTTGTGTTTCCAGAATTATAAGTCATGCTGATAAATATGCACAGAAAGTACATGTACTTCACTGGTGAAGTGTTTAAAAACTGCTGTGGCATGGCCACAAAAAGCACCGCTAGGCACCTTTGACACAACATTTTTAATGTTATGACTTAGGATGCACCTTGCATACTTTTTAGGACAGATAGTTTGTGTATAGGAAGCTGAGGCAATTGCTTTCTTACTCGTTCTGCTGTATAAAAGTTAGGAATAAGAGAAGAAGAGGGCATCTATCATGTGTGTGTGTATGCATGAGTTACAGTTCATCATTTCAAATCCTCTTTATTTTCTGTAGACACTTTTCATTGTTAATAATGGTGTCTGATTATTGTGTATTATAAGGTGTAATAGATATTTCAGTGTCAATGTTCACATTTATATTTTTACATTCATATTTATGTCCTGTGTTATTATTTGCATCTAGTGATCATTTTATGATTCATGTGTGCTCTTCATGCCTCATTTCGCAGTTTCTTTTGGTTCATTCTTTAATTTCATCTTTTGTTTGGTTTTCAGTTGATTTTATTGGTGGATTTGACCCATTCCCACTCTACCATGTCAATGAGAAACCATCTCATCTTCTGTTAAAGCCTATGCATCAGTAAGTACCTGTATGTGTATGTGTGTCTGTATCTGTACATGTTTTTCTAGCACTGTGGAAACCACATGACCCCACAAGGATGGTAAAAGTTACACACATGTACATTGTGGGGACAAGCCAGAAACTGGTTATGATGCTTTTTTAATGTAAAAAAGCAGAAAGGTTTCTGTGAGTGTTGGGTTTAGGTTTAGGTGAGGGTTAGGGGATAGAATATACAGTTTGTACAGTATAAAAGTCATTATGTCTATGGAAATTCCCCATAAGGCATGAAAAGTGGGTGAGACAAGGAAAGATGTGGGGAATGTAAAAATGCAAAAAGGTTTGTTTTGTGAGGGTTGGGTTTAGGGGTAGAGTGAGGGATAAGGAATAGAATATACAGTTTGTACAGTACAAAATTGTGTGTGTGTGTGTGAAGTCTAGATGTCCTTACACTTGTCTCTGCCTGCCCCTTATCTGAAGCATTAATGAGTTCTTCTTTTAATTAGTATAAGTTTTTAATTAGACCATTAAATAACCATTCAGATCTTGTCCAGTGTGAGATTCATTAAGACTGTGGGAATTGCAGTATAGGAGCTTTTATACTATTTTTATTGGTCATATTGAATGTGAGCTATGTATATTAGCTTTCTTTCTTTAATCTAACATCCAGTGTCCTGCAGAAAATCACCAATACATACTTGATATAATTCAGTTAACAGTTACAAAACAGTTCCACTGATTGGAGAATTTTGCTTAGTTTTTGGGCATATAGTTCAGTAAGTCTAAATAGAAAACAAAACAAATATCCGCTAACTGCATAATAGCTAATAACCGCTAATAGCTTACTGAATAATTCTTTGAACTGTAGTATGTATTGTATATGTATTGTAAAATAATGCATGTAATGGTTTCTACAGAAGCATGTCCCATCTTTTGACAGTCTCAGGTTGATCTTCTGTCCCAAAATGTCATATCCAGATATCAGTTTAGCTTTGGAGGTTTTGAATGCCCTTTTTACTTCCAAAAACAAGCTCTGTAACTTAGAAATATATGTATTCATGCAATGATATGGGTGAAGTATTTGATACACAGCCACACATTTAAATGTTCTTACCAACCTTTAATGTCACAGCTTGCCCCAGCCAAGCAGCTGCCATTGAAATGAATGGGAATGCCAACAGGTAGCAGCTTTATATATATAGTGTTATTGACCTCATTGGTTCTTACTTCACAGACATAATAATAACCAACAGTTCTGTTAGACTGACACAGTCTGTTATGACACATCTTCTCCTCTCAGTGCTGTGAAGGGGAATCATAAATCCCTCTGTAAATAGTGAATGACTGAAACACTGACAGTGGAGTCATAAGCTGCTCTGGTGTTCTATATACTACCTGCTGCTGTGTGTCCTCAATCTAAGCTCTGGCTCTTAAGTGTGAAGTCTGAAGTCTTCAGTTTGTCATGCAGGGAATATGGATCAGTGCAGCGGTCCCTCTGAGTCCTGCACTGGCCTCATTTCAATAAGCCTTGAATTATGCAAGATGTTTAATGAGTGTGTGTAGAAGCAGCCTTTTAATTTCAATATGTGCACATAGAGGTGCTAAATACATTATTTTGGCTCTAGGGACAGTTCTCATGACAGTTTATTCAGAGTAGTTGAAAATGAGACAAGGGCCTGTCCTGCATCTGCATACACAAGCATTTCACAGTCAGAAGGATTTTAATGAATCACCCAGCAGGTGTCAGTGTGTGTGTGTGTTTGTGTCTTCTTAACCAAATTTTGGGGACAAATTTGTACACAGAGATGAGCAAACCTCCTTTTGGGGACGTTCTCATTCGTAAAAAAATGTTTTAAAATATAGCTTTTAGGTTTGTTTAATAGTAAAAATGCAGAATGTTTTTTGTTAGCTTTAGTGTGCTTTTAACTAGCTGTTTAAAAAAGAATGGGGGTCTGGGAAATGTCGTCATTTAGATAGATAAGTAAATGTGTGTATGTGGAAGGGGTTACTTCACTGTATATTTGTACCCAAAAATCAGCAAAACCTGATAAACATGAGCAAAACCTCCTTTTGGGGATGTCCTTGTTTGTAAAACAGTATAAAAATATAGTAAATATTATAAAAATATAGTAAAAGTATAGTAAAGTTTTTTTTTATTGTAATTCTACTTTCTTAAATGTTCATTTGAATTACAAATCAAATTGAATGGGAATTATAAGAGCATTAACAATTCAGTTATGATTGGCACACAATCTCTTGTACTGTCACAAACTCACTCTGGGTGTGTGTATACTCACTTATGTGTGTATTTGTGTTCATCAGGTCTTCGTAAATGAAGGATCAGGTCAGATGATTTCTCCACCTAAGCGGACTGCTTGTTCCTCACCTCCTGCCTCATTCTTCAAGATCTGCCTCTTCACTGTATATTAATTCAAACACTTTTCAGTCGTTCTAATCATACCCTTCTGGTTTGGAAGAGAATTGAAGATTTGGTCATCCAATTCGCAACTCTGAACAAAACACAGATTCAACACAGTCCAGTTGTCTCATTTAGATGCAGTTACAAATGGCTGTAAACATATCTAAACAAAAAGGTCAGTTATTTTTATTAGGCATGTTGTGTATGGTCCAAGTTTAGTATGCATTATAGACAGCAGCCTCTGTGCGTTATTCAGAGTTACTTTGTGGAGGTCAGATGTTGAGGTTAACTAAGTTCGTTGTGTGTATGTGTGTGTGTGTGTGTGTGTATGTGTGTGTGTGTGAAGAAGGCCACTGAATGCTGTTTACCTTCACACAGGATTTGCGCATGTACGTCCGTGGCCACAGATTGTCATGAACAGTAAAGTTAGTTCTGAGAAAGCTTTAACATCATTTGTTTGCAAAAAACACAAAACACATGATTTGATATTTTGTTCAGAATTCATACAATTTAAATGTGACTCACGTGTCCAAATACCTTTTGTGACCACTGTACAGGCCCCGTAAGTATTCTTCTTGCATTGTAATGTTTTTATTAGCCATCATTTGTAGCACAATGTGTCTGAATATAATAGATCAAACAGACAATAGCTGGGGCTTCCTGTGGTATTCAGACCCCTCAGTAAAATTGTTACATACTTTCATACTGTTTTTATTATTGTTATTGTAGAGCTGGCAGATATAATAGAATAGGAAGGTCACATTTCATGTAAAAGGTGCTTGTAATAAAATACCAGTTTGTGAACAAATATCATGTGATATTGTCAGCATGTACAATTATCTTATATGAATAACAGTTGAGTGACTGTCAGTGTCTTTTACTGTAGATGCAAAGCTACTGTATCTGTTTACTGGAAAAATGAAACATTAAGCACAACTGCTTGAGCTGACAGACAATGTTAGATGAATCATAAGGTGCATAACATTTTTTAAGAGAGGGGCTGTGTATGTCTTTCCAAACTGAGCTGTAAGGATCAAGGGACAATCTGAAAAAGTTGCTTTATGCTTTAATAGTCACGTAGCCGAGTTGCTTTGTAATGCCAGGTATTTAATATGTGCAGAGACCATGTGTACTGTATTAGCAATATTGGGTGCTAGTGAATCTTGATCTTAAAGGGGTAATTCAACCCAAATGAAAATTCTGTTATCTTTACTCAGCCTCATGTCATTCTAAGTTGTTTGGTTTTGGAATGACGTGAAAGTCAATCAATAATAACAAAATGAACTTTTTTAGTGAACTCTTTCTTAAATAGCACAAGGTTCCAGAGAAACTGTTGTAGCAGTTAATTTACTCACTTGTGTAACAATAAATGGCAGAACATTTGCAGCTCCTGTAATCTTGTTCCTTGCTCATTGGTCTGTCCTGCCCCCTTGTGGTCAATATGATTCTCTTCAACCACGTACTGGTAAATTCTGTGGACCTTGAATTTACCACTAACAATATATGTTTGTTTGTATTTCTAGAGTTTAGGATGTTGAATTTAGGTCAGTGGTAGAAATCTGTGTCCCTCTCTTTCTCCTGATCTCACATCTTTTGTTTTGAACAGGTGTGTTTTTGTAAACAATGCTTTTTGTAGATCTTTTCTGTGTTTTGTCCTGTTCTCTTCTCCATTTTTCTTCACTGACTGCCTGTCCAACAAAACGTGTTTGCTGACCAGAGTGTAAATAGATGTTTGTTAATAAAATATGTGCTTTTCATCCACTGATCACAGGATCTTGTTTGTGTTGGGGGTCTGTTTTTAAATGCGTGTGGTTGACATGGAAACAAACTGCTATTTACACTGACACACCAAACATTAAATTGGTAAAAATTAGCCATGTAATATTTCCAATTAAAAAAAACACTATTAACAAATAAAGTAATGCAAATTATTTTTATTAATAAAATAAAGGAACAATAATCATGATAATACCTTTGATAATGATAATATATGAATAAAATAATATAATATGCTCTCTTATAAAACTGCTTTGCATATTCAAAATTCAAACATTTCTATTGGCATTACACAAACTCACCTCTGGCTGTCTGGCTTTGTCAATCCTGTAATACATTTTACATACCTTCAGCGCTCAGTCAAATATCAAGCATGCTATTTTTAACAGCTGATTTGGAAGCTACAAATATCTGTAAAGCATTTTTGTAGCCTTACACGTTCTCATTTTGCAAATGTCTTTTTTGAAATATGAATTATAATTTTGAAATATGAAATATAAATCAGGTTTGAGTTGTACGACAAAGTATGTCAGCGTGTATGAGTGTGTGATCCTCAGGACATGAATGCTCGAATGCTCCCCCGGATGACTGCCCTGCAGATGGGGCAATGGCGCAGACTGGGTGCACAGTCGCTGCAGACAACCAGATGACCGCAGGGGATAAAGACCATGGAGACAACTTTGTCCATGCAGACCTTACAGGTTCTCTCTTCCTGAAGCTGTCTCAACTGTTCCTCTGGACTAAGGTCTGATCGCACTGGAAAATACATCCAAACACATAAGTGAGAAGATTTGGACAAGGGTCAGATATGACGTTTGCTGTATGATCTGTTCGATACATTTAAAAATGAAGTATCTTCAATAATTCTGCAAAGAAAGTTGTAAAGTTTTTGTCAAGAACCATTTTAACTATACGGTTCTTGAGTCGATTGTATGATACCTTGGTTCTTGAAAACCACCTGAAATTTCCTCAGAAGTCAGTTTTTGTCACACTTTCTTTAGGACATTTTCAAAAATGTGGGTCTCACAAGTATAGTTAAACCTCAGCATACACAAAAACATTCTATTCTATCTATTAACATAGATTCATGTTAATAAAGACCTTTCTCCCTCCCTGCCGCCTGCATTCTCCTCTCACCTGTGCTGCTGTCCTGCCTCTCCACAGTCTCTGAGGAAACAAATCATTCATATGTTACAAGCGAGATTAGGAAACACCATAAGAGATTCATTGCAATGTTTTGTGGTTGTGATGAACAACAAAAATGAACATCCTGTCTTCATTTACTCACCCTCATGTGGTTCCAAACCTGTCTGACTTTCTTCCATGGAACCCTAAGAGAAATGTTAAGGACTCACAGCCTTACTCCCTATTTAGTATTATTGCATGGAAGAACCAATCACCCAAGAAAAAAGTCTTACAGGTTTGTGACGACATGAAGGTTCTAGGGTGAACTTTCCTCTTAAATATCGTCTCCGCCTACTCTCAGTTAATAGACTAGAATCTGTTACATGTTTTAGGTTTGGCAGATCTTGAAGCAGAAGGTTCTCCACACCTGGTCTGGGCTCCTCCACCTGCCTTTCCTCTTCTTCAGCCTGCAGGACATCCGTTACCAGGTCCGACACTGAGGTGTAGTGTGAGCCAGAGAGTAGGTAGCGTGACTGCACAAGACTCTCCACCAGTGGGCGCTGGAAGCCCATCTGCAGCACCGCCTGCACTACAGGAGACAACATGGCCGTCGCCACTGAACTCTGCCCACTCAGAACCTCTGGGAGTGGGGAGAGCACATAGGATAGGTAAATGTATGCAAATGTGCCATTTTTTGTACTTGTGAGAGCCAACTTTTTGAAAAATGTCCTTTAAGTGACAGTGAAATATCTTGCAACTCTTTGTCAACTGTGTTAGGACTATCCTCACTATGAGTAAAGCATTAAAATGTCTTAATTTCTTAAAATATAAAAAAATCTTAAACATTTTGGCATTAAACACAAACAAAATACTTTGGCTTCAAGACTGGGGAATAATTGGTGAGAACAGATCAGGAGAGGCAAGTTTCTGGCTGAATGAAAAAGATGTTTTGTGAGCTGTAACAATGACAACAAATTTCTGAGGAATATTCAGCAGAGTTTTGCATAGATAGGCAGTTCACTATTGTGGCTTCGTAGTCATAATAAAATAAGCATACAAACAGTCTCATTGTCTGTATAATACAAATGTGATCCACAACAATTTAATTTATTGTTATTTTTAAGAGGATTTGGAAGCCATTAAGTTTGACGAGGTTTTACTGACTTTTATATTTGATTTGTCTGTTTTTCTCAATTCCATCACAACACTATCAAATATACAAACATACTTGTAATTTACCTGATGTATTATTTCCTGCAGTTGGTGATAGAGGGTCACCCTGAAAAAATAAATAAAACATGTATTTAATGCAAACATATATGCACATGTATGCATTTGGCAGATGCTTTTAACCAAAGTGAATTTAAATTCAACCGTTACGTTTTATCAGTATGTGGTTTTCCTGGGATCCAAACCCACGACTTTTGTGTTATCAGTGCAGTGATCAGCCAGGAAATCCACAGACGGAATAAACTAATGATCAGATGTATCTTTATTACTCACCATGCTCTCATTTAGGTTAAAGTTAGATTGTTGAATGTTGTTCACATATTCCCTTCCTCTGGTTTGAAGCAGATATTCACATCTATAGAAGCACACGAATGGCACGATTAAAAATCATCATACATGGCCAAATAAGTATAACACAAAAACATTATTTCATTATATTTTCCAATGGACCTTGCAAGCCTTTAAGCTTTTCTTAACTAATATTTGAATTTACTGCCATGTAAATTTACTGTAATTTACTTTAGCATCATTTATTATTAAAGTGTTTGGAATGATTAAATATACTTAACCAGTAAGTATGTCTCTTAAACTCACTAGTTGTTGATTACAGAATGTAAAATTGTATTGCACTGCAATATAATATTAAAATATGAACTTCCTATGTTCTGCACTTCTATTTATTAAACTAACAGCAGTAATTCAGTACTCACTGGGGAAACCATTTTGCATGTTCCTGCCATGGGTCGTCTCCTGGTTCCCAGTTTCTCAGTCCACCATCACAAAAGAAACACTTCACATTGTCACCATGACCTGAGAAACACACTTATTATTTACTACCACCTCACAATATCACAAAACATATTTCACATGTTATCTACAAAATCGTCACAATACAATGTACATACAAAAACATCATAGAACTTTAAGGCAGCAATTAAAGGCATAACACCTTGGTTATGTCATTTAACTTTTATCATGGAAGACTTTGAAATGTGTTTTTAAGTTGAAAACAGTACTCATAAAATCAGGAAAGTCATGACGTGACTGTGACGCAAACAGGGTTCTGTTTAGGCTAGACTAAAATAATGTTTATCAAAAACGTTTCATAGCATTTTATAATGTTTACATAAGTATTTCTATTTTATGTACAACAATTTTATGTTACAAGTTTTTAGTTTTAACGCGGGGTTTTGTTGCAGTGCATTGGTATAAGAAACAAACAGAAACTATGACACTTTTATGTTCTATGCAGCGCTCGCGCAGTCTCTGGTTTATTCTTCCTTTCACAGCGCACGTGACTGCAAGGGCGCGTGACAGGGACCGCAGAAAAGAGAAGCAGCAAAGTTTCGCTCCATTGCTGAATCGGAACATCGAAAACCACAATGAAAAATTAAAAAAATTAAAAGCCCCGTGCACACTACACCCCCCACCTTTCATTTCTTGAGACAAACCTGTATAGAAGAACCCGGCTTGTGCCAGTGTTTCGGGCTGCACTGATGCTCCGGTGGGCCAGTTGTGGTAGGTGGTGAGTCTGCTGTCCTCTGACTCCATCTCCGGGTACACCGCCTGCCCGGACACCACCTGCTCGTCCATGGTCAGCCGCTGCAGTTGACTCAACAGCTGTCCATCCACAGAGTCAGAAGAGCCCATTGGCACATTGCCCACATCTCTGCCGACCACAAAGGCGCATGTGGGGAAATGTTTTTTGTGTTCGCCTAGTGGAGTATCTCCACGAACCCAGTATCTTAATATCCCATCACAGTAGAAACACTGAACCGTATCACCGTATCCTAAATAGTGAAACCCAGCCCGGGCAAGGTCCTCAGGACGCACCGGCGCATCTCCTGGCCAGTTTTGGAAAGTCTGGAGTCTCTCCTCCTCACTCCGCATGCCAAGCCGGACCCCCGCCTCCATTTGATCGCTTCTCTCGCGTTCATGTCCACGACCTCTCATCCTGCTCACCTTCCATAGTGGACTGTTCAAATGTGCTTTAGCCCCCCCTTTGCTGGCCATATAGCCTATTATTGCCAGTAACAGAGCACCGTTTGGGAGGTCACACACATTTCCAGAATAAGCAGTGGTCAAAATGTTTGCCCTGTGGCCAAGCTCTGAATAGCATTTACACAATAGCAGTCTTTCATGGTGATCATCTCTAGCAAATGTGAGACTGTCACATGGGTGTACCTAGCCTATACTTGTATTTTAATATAATATGTATATCAAAATGTATTTAATTCATGATATATTATTTATCATTGTTTATCATTATTAGATCAATATTAAACAGCTTCATATAAAACGTTTAATAATTATGTTTATATTAAACATGTATATGTACCTCAGAAATACTGTTGGACAGAAGCCTGCTGCTCACTTTAATAGTCGCAATAGTTTACTTCCTCTTATTGTTGTTGTTGTGGTTTTTATCGTGTACTTTTGACTACGACTCCCATGATTCTTTACAGGAAGTACGTCACGTATCCGTCGAGCAGCATGGCGGCTTAGCTAAACGAATATTCGTCGTAAGCGCCCTGATTCTGAGGACTAGAGGTGAGAAATTACTTTGCTTTTTTACATTTTTAATTCACCACGTGTTTCGAAAAAATGCAACATCTTAATATTTTATAGGAATATTCGCCTTTTAACTGCTTTGTTTATTGAAGCAAGCAGGCCATTGCTAAGATCAAGCTCGCTAGTGAGTGAGGTGAGTGCAGCGTGTATGTTTATTAAAACACTGGTCAATAATCTATTGTTTGGAAAGTGTTACACACTTGCAGCTACATTATTACCCTGTACGACATTTAGCTATGCTCTAATGACTAGCCGTTAGAATTTAGTTTGAAATGTTAAGTCTTACCCTTAATTAACGCATAATGTTTTTTTTTTATTCAATTAAATAAAATCTGTTATATTCTTGAAATGTATTGTTGTTGAAAGCTGTTGGACAGGAATATTTTAAATATGCTTGAGAAAACAAGTGCATGCGTCCGTTCTTATCTTATTTTTATAACATTGCTTTAAACATAAAACATCACTTTGTCGCCCCATGTAAGGCGTTTTACACGGTTTCCTCCTCAGATGGCCGGTGACTCTGATAAGAAGGACGTGGACACCGCGGGCAAGGAGCGGGAGTCTCGTAAGCGCAGTCGATCCCGCTCCAGGGAACGTGATCGTAAAGGATCTCCCGGAAGAGAACGCAAACGCCACCGATCCCGTGAACGCAAGCGCTCCCGCAGCAGATCCAAATCTCCAGACCGGTGTGTACCACTGGTTTCTTATATAAATAA
>JAZGTJ010005991.1:8613-26093 GCA_036877575.1 Botia almorhae | reverse complement strand
ATAGAATAGATTTATTGAGACTTTATTAAAATGTCACATGACAGACAGGGTGAATTACAGGTAAATTAAACTAAAATCTTCTTAGCAATCATAACAGTTACTTGTTATTGAATGTTGACATTAGAAAAAATGTCGTTTTGTTTATTACCACCTGTCCACTGTTAATGTTTAAACAGAATGAGTTCAGAACACATTTTGCCAAACCTGAAGCTGAACATTGTGTTGCAGGAAACAGATCGAGGAGCTTCAACAGGCCAAAATGTTAAGAGGAAATCTCACAGCGGCAGAGCAGTTGAGTCTGCTCAGCAGTCATGATGACCTCCAGCAGGCCCTAGAGGGAGCTTTCTTTGTTCAGGTAGGACTTACCCATCAAGCATTAATGACTTCCTGTTGACCCAAAATAGGACTGGGAAACAGACGCCAAAAATCTCCCTGTTATGCTATTATGAAAAGAGCAAAAGCAGCAAGAACGATGAGTAATTGCATTATAAAGACTAAATCAATCATTCCCCATTTAATCCTTGAGTCGCTGTGCAAAGCACATGAAACCAGAAAAAGCACATTTGTGTATTCACTTTTGAAAGGGTTAGAACATCCCATGATTTACTAATCTGGAGAGGGATTGTCTCTCTTACTAATGGTAGTGTGATTAACTCATGTCTTTACACCCAGGTTCAAATATTAGATCGTATTGAGCCCTTTGGAGCCAAACTTGTGCTTGCTGTGGGAAATTGCTTGTTTTTGTATACAGTACATATTGACAGCAAAAGGTTTCTGTAAAGTTATGAAAGTTATAATAAGCATCCTGATGTGCTGATACATGTGCTGATACATGTGCTGATACACGTTTTATTATTATTTGTTGGTTATATCAGTTTGTGCGCTTGGGATTGCGGTCCATCGTATTCTGCTGTAAAATCTTCCCATTCTGTTGATTTCCTTGTTCTTTCTGCTGAGTCAACAAAAATTGTTATCATTCATGTTTCACACATTAAACTTCCTTGTGTTAATTCCTCATTCTTTTTATTTGCACAATGGTAATAAAAATGTGGCTACAGCTTTAGATATGTTACATTTTATGTAGTAGCCTGTGCTGATTTTTAACCACTGTCTGTTTTGTTCTGTGTGTTGTCTGTGAAAAGGAGTGCGTGTTTGAGGACCTGGAAGCCAAGCAGACAGTCTTCCAAGAGGTGGAGAATCTTGTCACAGAAAGTGTGATTCTGAGTAGCTCCACTTCCTGCTTGATGCCAAGCAACGTGTTCTGTCGGGTCCAGAACCGAACTCGATGTATTATATCTCATCCGGTTAGTCATAATAACATAATATATAACATAATAATCATAATAAGTCTGTGAGTTCAAATATAAAATCCACCAGGATGCTTCATATGCTTTCATGTCTATATAATTCCATTTCCTCTTAGCATATTCAGTACATTAATTCAAGTCAGATTAGCTTGACCCTCTGCAAGGACCTTTATTTTCACTTGATTAAAAACTGCAAAGACTTAAAATCAGAATTAAGGCAACCACAATCATGTGATGATTGCAGATAACATCAGTGAACGGAACTGTTTTTAACATCTCCAACATACTCACTAAGCCATTTAAGCTTTTTCTCTGTATAATATCCAAGTACTTACATTAGAAGACTTGTAGTACATGTTTAACCTCATAACCTCAGGCATGTTAGTATTTTTAAATGTCTAGTTTGAGCTGTAAATTTTATTATATTTAGTTATAATTAAAAGCTTGTTTATTTGGATATATCTAGTTTTTCTTGTTAGACTAGCTGCAGATGTTTCTAAGGATTTTGTACTGAAGAATGGAGTTGGATCGGTATATCAGGCCCAGAGAGGCTTGACCAGACCTTCCTCATCCATTTGAAATTCCACTCACCTTCATTGCTTGTCATGCTGTCCTTCAAAAGCAGTTTAAAGTCAAGTAGTTCTCTTTGCACCCTGCATTACTGTGAATGTTAGTAATTAATAGTGAATGTTTAATCCTAAAGGCCAAGTAATACTAAACAGGTCTGCAGTCAGATAGACCCTTCAGTGGAAAGAGTTCTAAAACAAAGCTCTTATCTCAAGCTCTGGGAAACACAAAGATATAATAACCTTGTCTGATAGTGAGATAAACTGATGTAATTACCATTTACAGGTCAGTTTATCAACTTTACAGGTAAACCCGCCATATTATGTGCGTCTGGTGGAGCTGGTGCCACACCCAGAAACACTGCCGGCCATCATGGATGTCGCTTATTCAGTGATGACAGAAGTCGGTCAGGTACCTGTACGTCTCAGGAGGGAGATTGATGGTTTTGCACTGAACCGGGTTCAGTATGCGATCATAGCGGAGTCCTGGAGACTGGTTCAGGTTGGTTGAGCCATGGAACAATTACACCCTGTGTAAAGATTAAATATGTACCCATTCAATGGTAAGATTCATTCGTTCATTTATTCATTCATTCAAAGGAATTAAATTGCTTTTGTTGTCATTGTACAGGTACAACAATATGTCTGGTCCTTTACAGTCTCCATAATTTCAATCGTTTAATAAAACGCCTTTAGATTGAAAGACGTTAAGATCATAAGAAACATTTTAGACAAGTGATACTAAACTTTTGACTGGTAGTTTATATATTGATGATGAAATAGAGAGATATGTGACATCATACATGAAAAGACACATCAGGAGAGTAATAGCCATTTGAAAATAAAGAGTTTTGACTCTAAATTTGGAGTGGATTAGTTCTGTATTATTTGCACCAATATATTGTTTGACAAACAATTAGCATTAACGTAAGAGTGATCTCGTTGTAGCTATGGGTAAAACCACAAAGAACACATGCCAATTGTAAAAACACCTTAATACACATTGACTCTTGACTTTTAATATGATACGTTTGATTGTATGTCAAAATAAAGGCAAACCCCATTACTTATCTCTGAACAGCGCAGCCCTATAAACCCTAAAAAATAATAAGAGATTCCTACTGTGTTTGTTACAACATCACAGTCTTATCACACTGTTTACAGATTATCAGTTGGAAAAGAGAATACAATGTTTTTCAGTGTTTCTCTTGGGAGACATCTGAACAGTCAGCTTATCTTTCTCACACTGGTGGTTTTGTCCCAGGCTGAACAGTACACCTCTAGTACAGTGTATCAAATGAACATGGGGTAGAGTGAGCTGATCCACTTTAAACACCAAGCCCTTTTTGGCTGTGTCCACAACCAAAAAAAAAAAACAAGCCAAGGAAGCACTTACACAAACAATGGAAACCTCAATGTGAACTTAAAATGTCACAGTATTAAGTCATTATAGGAGCAAAATGAATAATTACTTTTTATTATTGAGTCGTTATTCACATTAAAGACACCAGTTTTGTATAATTATTTTGGATAATTCGCAGGCACATGAATAGAAGCAGAGGTTCTGCTCACAGGTTTGTCAGCGTGTATCTGGATTACAAGGAGGATGTAATGGAACTGAACTGTAATAGCGGTGCTGGAAAATGTTTCTGTAGTTCTGAGGTCAGTTAAGGAAATTCAGTACACTCTTAAGAACCCTAGAGCTGTCCTATCCTGCTGTGATTCTGAAGACATTTTACATTAGTTGGGCATTAGTACATATTTTGAAGATTACTCTCTTTCTCAAGAGACAATTATAATACAAATGTTTCCTTCCACATTATCCTTTTTCTTCCTTCCTCATACCATCAGTGGTTTCATTGGTAATGTTATGTGATAAGAACTGCCTTAAAGGTTTTTTTTAGGAAGCTTATTGTGGATTCTGTTTAATTCACTTTCTGTTAGTCTTTGGCAATGTCATGTTATATGATGTATGCGTTTGACACAGCGTGTTAGGAATTTACTGCTTAACAAAGTCTTGTGAAGTAATCAACTTTAAAATGAAACATACTAATTGAAATACAAGTCCATTTGTTAAAATGACAAGACAAGAGCCACCAGTTGTCTGAAGTGCGTATGGAGGCAAACGCCTGTTATATTTTCTAAGAGACCTCTCCTAAAAAGACTAAGCATGTTTTCGAGCACCTGGTAAATGACAAAAGAGCACTTCTGATTTCTGCTTTTCTACAAAAACTTCAGAAGAATCTGCTTGCGTAAATGTTGGTCTGGCCAAGCCTTAAAATAAGTCATGTAGATGAACCAGTTAAACCAGCACATAAACTGGTCACTGTCTACTATTAATTGCGTTTGTGGTCATTTAAAAAGGTGATTGATTGTTCAGAGATCATTGTGGTCAATATTATGTTCAGTAAAAGTTTTCAAGCAGAACAAAAGATCAAATCTGCTGCTGTATTGCTTTTTGAATATGTGCCTTTTTGTTAAGCAGCATTGTGTCAAAGCACTGACTTGGAGACTTTTGATCTTTTGTTCTGCTTAAAACTCTTACTGAACATAAATTGTTTGGTTAATATTTACGCAGTGTGTTATAAAATTGTTTGTATAACACTGACAGGCCTAAACAACTAATTTCAAAGTCATAGTTTAAACACCTGTGCTCACAGTCATTTGAATTGTCCTAATACCATTGCTGAAAATCCAGTTTGACCCAGCGGGTTAACTGCCAGAAGGCTTTAAACAAGATAACTAACCAGCATCTCTAACCAACAAGCATCTCTTAGTTATTTCAAATTAAATTTCTGAAGGTCTGACACTTTAGACTGTTTTAAGTGAGTTGCATTTCACTCATTTCGCCCAAAGCGTTCTGTTTTATTTGGACATAAAAAGATGTGCTGTGTCTTCCTGTTTTTATTTTCCTGTCTTTATTTTAGTTGCTATGCGTGATTTTGCATTGTTTATGATAATAACTTTTAAATAAGCAGTGAGGCTTTGTTATTTTTTAATGGGAGGAACATTTTAAGTTTGGCTGCTACTCCACACACCAGATTTGCAGTTTCAATCCACCTCGGCTTCCTCTCAAAGTTCAGACGGGCCCTTTGAGGGAGCGCCAGCTCTAGAAAGCAGAGCGGCTGGGAAAGCTAATGGCTGGCCCTGGTGATTACCGCAGAGGAAAGGCCTCTTTTTACGGTTTCCCCAGCCAGTCCGCCGCCTGGTGACACCAAGATAACAGCCTCGTTGTTGCCCACAGGAAATGAACAAAGACCACCCTGTCCCCCTCCTAAACTCGTCCCCTCGCTACTCAGTCTGTGTCCAAGCTTTGATTTCAGCACAGTCAGGCTGCAGGTATCTGTAGCCACAGGTAATCTGAGTGCAGAGTGGACCCAAAGCCTGGCACAACCACTCTTGCCTTCCCCACCATACCATCTTATTATTCTGAGGACACAGAGTTAAATGATAAGAGAAATTTAATACAGTGGGAGCGGCTTTAGTGCACTTTAAGTAGTATGAGAAGAAGGGGCAGGCTCCAGTTTTACCCAATGAGGTGGACACACCTTGTTTGCCAGACAAACTACAAAGCAGGAAGATGTAATTTTAGGATTAGAAGATCAGAACATCAGAAAAATAGGTTAAGAAACAGTCTTTTAGCCTATGATACAGTTTGTGTAGCCAAATTAACCTTTTCCTCTTTGTCCAGGATGGCGTAATCTCAGTGAAGGACATTGATCTGGTGATGTCTGAGGGTCTGGGCATGCGCTACGCTTTTATAGGTCCCATTGAAACCATGCATCTCAATGCACCACAAGGCAAGCTACCTTATACGTGTATATATATATATACATAAATATATTTATATAGACGCTGAGAAAATCTATCTTTAATAGACGCTGAGAAAAACTGAATCCATGCACAATGTTTATATCCACATGTGTGTTTAAATCTCACATTCCTGGTAGATATCAGACGGCAGTGTGAAATGTGTAGAATGAGCCTGTTCCCCTCATGAACTTTGCAATGCTATGTGAAACCAGTACTTTTGATGGTGACGGATGAATTACCAGCCTCAGTACTGTCTGCTTGTATTTAGAGTGAGGTGTTACAGTGCTTTTGCACTATAGTGATGAACCCCCTTATTAACAGCCCCCCCAGTTTCTTCCACTGCAGTAATTTCAGGTTTCTCAGAATTTGTAGAGGAAGAACGATGGCTGAACTTTCACTGGTGCACATTTTATCTGCTAAGAACCTTCTAAAAAGCACTGAAGTGAAATGCCCTTCAAGTGAGGAGCTACTCAAGTTATGCTTGAAAACTTACAAGTCAACAAGAGGCTAAAGCATTATTTGCCGAGTCATTTTAGACACAATTCCACTGATGATACATTTTTTGAATTTTGTAGTTTTGCTGAAACTGCTCATATTATGGCGTGGGACCTGCATTCTGTAGGATTCTGTAATTAATTAAATTAAACTTATTAAAACTTGTTTTTTATCAGATCAGGCCATATTCAAGTTTTAATTACATGGCAGCTTTATTTGAACTGTTTTCTGTATTTTGTCTCTTCAGGTATGGAGGACTATCTCCAGCGCTACCGTGAAGGCATGAAGAGGGTTCTTAATTCTTTTGGGCCTGTTCCAGAATTTTCTGGAGAAGCAGCATCTAGAATTACAAAAGTAGGATCTCTGCATTTTTTTTGTGGCCTTCCAGTGAAATTCTTGTGCAGCTATATTATGTCTGTTTTTTCAATCCCTCACTTTAGGAGATCTGTGAGTCGATCCCTGGTGATCAGGAGCATCTCACAGCCAGGAGAGAGAGAAGAGATCAACTGCTGATGGAACTGGCTAAACTGAAGAAATGATACTAGTCCATAAGACCTGTCAATGATGTCTTTGTTTTCCAGGAATACACTTAACTTGAAAATCTCCTCTGCTAAGCAACAGAATCATTCATTATACAAAAGCTAACCTCTGATGACTTTCGAATAACCGTGCAATAATTTTCATTTAATTATGTATAGAAATTTGCAAATTACTTAAAAATAACTGTTGCAGTGAAACAGTTGAAGCACTTTCTTGCCCGTGGTAAATGTAATGTGAAATTAACAAGGCAAAAATAAAAACAACTGACCTCATTTCCTATCCACCCCACCAGTGTATAGCTCAACGATTAAAACGTGTGTCATTTCCACTCAGGATTCTTTATAGCGACTGCGAAGTGACTGTCTCAGTCAAAACTGGCACAGCAATTACATAGATTAGAATATAATAACTCGAGCTGTATTTTCTAATGAGTAAACCAGTGCAAAGAGGTAATAAAATAGTAGTTATTAAAGATGCATGTTTATCGAAAAAATCATCAGATTCGTGTGTTGCGTAAGGTCAATGTGCCAACAAAACGAACTAAGTATTTTACAGCAAAACGTCAGCTTGTGAGTTAATTGTTCATGACCGGAATGTATGAAAACTTCTCCCGTGAACTTATGCTATTATACAATTAGAGCGTTCCTATTGTAATAAACTTGTCTGTAATGCAAATGAGCTACTAAATATAATTCTACACGAACCGTCCAATGAATGCTGTGACTCCGCCCGATGGCAGGTGCAGCTCTCCTTGAGAGACCACTAAATCTTCGCTGTGTACTTCGTCAAATCACTTCAGCCTTCTCTCGAGACTACAAAGAATCACTTTAAACATTTATAACTTTTCAACTGGACGGATTATGCATTTAATCTGAATCAATTTGTAGTCGGTTGACAGGTAAGCTTCTGTTTACGAAATTTATGACGCGTCAAACTCTTCAAATGTTGTCGAATTGTTACATGTGTAAATTTAAACTACTATGATTATTCTGGAAAATTTTGAGTAATTTCGAAAACATGTATGAAACATTATCGTTACATTAGTGTTGCTGATTACAGAAACCCAAGAAGTTAAGTATTTTTTGTTAAAATAATTTGTTATACTTAGGGTATTAAACAGTTGTTAAAATAAACAACGTTGCTACGACAGTTTTGTACATTAAGTATTTTTCTTTATTTTTTTTAATTGATAGAAAATCAATGTTTCAAACAACTGCCAGTGCTACTTTAACAGTAAAAATTTCAAGGGAAAAAACTGTTGAATTTGTGGCTTTGTCCAAAATTCTGTCTATCTTTGTCTACTAAAAAGGAAATCCACAATAAAGGGTAAAATATTTAAGGGTGTATTGTGTAATCCCTACATATAACTGTTCTCTCTTTTAATTAGGAGCTGAGTGTGACAGTAGACAGGATGAGTTGGGGAGCTCTATATGCCCAGCTGGGAGGAGTGAATAAACATTCCACCAGCCTGGGAAAGATCTGGCTGTCTGTTCTATTCATCTTCCGTATTTGCATCCTTGTAATAGCTGCAGAGACAGTCTGGGGAGATGAGCAGTCTGACTTTACCTGCAACACACAACAGCCTGGCTGCAAAAACGTGTGTTATGACCACTTCTTTCCTGTCTCGCACATCCGTTTCTGGTGCCTGCAGCTCATCTTTGTTTCCACACCAGCTCTGTTGGTGGCGATGCATGTGACGTATCGCAAACGCACAGTAAGGAAAGGCCTTATAGCAAGCCGTGGGGACAGTGTTAAAGAAAATGACCTGGAGAGCCTGAAGAGGAGGCGGCTGCCCATCACCGGCACGTTGTGGTGGACCTACACCTGCAGCTTGTTCTTCCGGCTGATTTTTGAGGCGGTATTTATGTACGCCCTTTATTATGTCTACGATGGGTTTCAGATGGCACGTCTGGTGAAGTGCGAGGAGTGGCCCTGTCCTAACAAGGTTGACTGCTTCATATCACGACCAACAGAGAAGACTGTCTTCACCATTTTCATGGTGGCATCTTCAGCCATCTGTATTGTGCTGAATGTGGCTGAGCTGGCCTACCTGATTGTCAAAGCGTTGCTGAGGTGCGCAGCCAGAGCTAAAGGAAGGAAGACTTATGTACACCAAGATAAAATGTCTAAAGAAAAGACATACTTACAGAACCAAAAGAATGAGAGGCTGCTGTCATCAGTCTCAGACACCTCAAGCAATAAAACAGTTTAAGATCATCCCTACATGTATAGATCTTATTTTACCAACACAGAAGATAATAGGCTTGTAGATGTTTGACAGTATTTTAAGACCATATGCTTTCTAGCTTGTTTTACACAGTCGCATAACCTTTTAGGCACAGTTCATTCCAAAGATGACTTCCCTCCCTCGAGCCAAAAGATGATTAGGGCGTATGACACAGGTTTGAAATACAGAAGAGGAGCTCGAGGTCTGTAAGAATGTGAGGATTGTTTAGTTTTTTCCTCACATTGCCTGTCACACGTTGCTGTATGAGGGTATTAGAAAAGATCGACAGTGACTCCTGGTGGTCACTATATACAGTACGAAGCAATGAAGTTGTGGATCTTTTGCACAAAATTGATTTGTCCTGTTTTGAGGGCTAATTTACTAACCTGTTGCATTATAGGCTGCATGCATTGTCTCTTTATTTGTACGTTAATGTAATTGATTTTGCTTTTATTTTATACACAATGTCAACAGAAAGTTTAGTGACTCTCTTTCTGTTACTCTCTGTTATCATTTGTAGAACTGAGGTGTTTTATTGATGTAACCTATGTTTTGTGTTTGTTATGGTGAGTGGTTTCATTGCATTCGACAACGTCAGTGTTTAGTTTTCTGGTGTCTCACAAGGTTAGCCTTGCACTGACGCCTACCGGGGATTTGCTTTTATGAGTTACAAATACAGTAGTTGGGTGAATATGTTTACTAGTGGCGCGTCTACCTGTTGACAGGTGAGAGTGCGTTTACTCATCAACTGTCCTCTGTAGGCGGTAATTATTGCTACCAAAGTTCCCATATATCCACAGTATTGACACATCTTCTGATTGATCTTCTGCCGTTTCCAAATGCCACGTGCGAGACTTTTGATTGTAAAATTCATACTGAAATCTTTATGAAAATCTCTTACTCTATATTTTTGGCTAACAATATACCTTTATATGAATCTTCCAATAAAAAAATTTTTGAACGCTTGCCTTTTTGTCAGTATTGTAATTCTGGGTTGCTGTGCATTTTAATTCTCTGTTTTAGGCAAAAGGCCCGCAGTAATGACGGAATGCTTTCGCTGACAATAGAGTTCTACAAGTTCACGGTTTATGGCCAGTTTAAAACCGCAAGCAATCATTTACCAATGACATTTAACAATTACAGTGCTGTTATACATTTCCATACTCTGAAATTTACATGCGCCTATATTACATCATAACTAAAGTTGTAGTACACATGCATGTAAATGAAAAATACAGTATCTTGTCTCATGGGACGGACTGCGTTTGAAATCGTGTGTCTGAGTATTTGTAAAGTAGGGGCGAAGAGTTTACCCCAGTGGACAGGGGTGTGGCATGCACTCTGAAGGGCTTATGACTTTCTGACCAATGCGCTCCTGCATGGCTACTCAATGTGACAGTAGCGATGGCTGGGAAAGGGAGGCAGCTGCACTTGGTGAGACCCCGTCTCCACTCTCGATTTGCCATCAAAAACTAGGCGTCCTACGGGAATCTGGCCTTCATTCTATGTGTGAAGACTTTTTGTGAATGAATAAGTTGGCCGGCCAACAGAGCAGACCAACAGAATTTGGTAAGCTTGGCAGTGCTGCCAGGATTTGGAAACGGGGGAGTGGGGAGGGCTTCTGCTGCATTGGGAGGTCTGTGTGCTTTTTGGAAGTTGCACAAGTTTGACAACTTTAGTCAATGAATGCTGTAAGATATACGGAAATTCTTTATTGTTTTGCATTCCAAAATCCATGTAACTTATCGCGAGGTGGCCAACCAGCGACCTTTACATTGGCGCTATGGATGGTTTCTGCCTACTAACAGCGAACATCGTTTAGGCACATTTCGAGAAATCCTCTGTTGTCTGAGGTCACAGGTATGAGCGCATAATAAGTGCAAAGAAAATCTGGCACTCTCTTTTGATGACAGTTCGACCTCGTACCGGAATTTATAACAGGGAGACACTTTGGAAAATGTTTTTATTACTGCCACAAGTTGATTAGATAAATGACAGGGGCTTGAAATTTAATGGTTAACTGCTAGACAAAAGATTATAAGAATTTGTGATCATTGTAAACAAGTCTAATAATGATAACAACAAGTTTAATAATAAGAATATTTATAACTTTATTCGTTTTTAGAGATGATTTGTTCAAAATTGGCCATTCAGAACATGAATTACTATACTTGACCAAGTTTGGATCAACTCTAAAACTGTTCGTTAATGCTAAAATTGTCGTTATTTAAAGAAAACTGGTATAATTATTTAAAAACACATTTCAACAGGTCACAGATAACCTTTTTTTACAGATAAAAGTACTAATAACAGATATCTGTAGCTAAAATACGCAAACCAGAGTAAGTATTATAATGTAACTAGAACTCTTTATTTCAGGGTCATAGGCTTAATATAGAACCTTAGTTGATGGATTTACCGCCCACCATACAGCAACATTTTAGTAAGTAGAATTATTTCCTCTATCTATTGTATGCATTTTGCTGTTGTCTGTTGCTTTGTTTACTAGTGGCAATGTTCATAACTTCACACAGTTGTCAGGTCTTCCTCACATATTTTAAAATAAGTATTACTGTTCATGAATGTTGACAGACACTAATATCATGAAAATAATTTGTGGATTTTAAAGGCTGTTAAAGTAACTACAGGATGAATGCATGAATTGTTTATTTCTACCACCAAATAATTATACTTTTGCAGGGACTGTATGATATGACATGCCCGTGAACTTTGATTTAAAACTGTAGAGTGACCTGGATTTACAGTCCATTGAATTCACATTTTAATGCATATTTCTCCTTGATGTTCTGAATTTGGCTTCATCATGGCCCTCCGCACATCACTGTCCAGTCAACGCTTTCAACTGTTTTTGAACGTTATAATGTCGATCTCAGCACATGCCTGCTGGGCAGTGAAGCGAACAGGTGAGAGAGAAAGAGACTGTGTGTATGAGTGTGGTGAAAAAGTGTGTACGCGTGTGTGTCAGAGGTTGGAGAGAAAGCCAGCCAGATAGTTTGCTTACACTGTTCATTGCCAGGTTCATAGCAGCCAGTTAAAGACTTAAAAAGACAGTCACAAAATCAATAAGTTGTAATTGTAGTTTGTGGACGTTTTTATGTGATTTTCTGTGAGGGGTCAATGATAAGACTGTGTTTTTATCGATTTGCTCCATTTTCCTAAACATCTTTCGATAAACTGTGCCGGGGACTGGAGAATTCTTCATCAGGGCTGACCGTTTGGATCTTACGCAGAATCGTGAAATGCTGTGTGAGTTCATGAGGGCTAAAGCGTGTTTTATATATTAATAGATATTAATAGAAATGTCTGCTTGTTCTGTTTGCTGTCACTGTATGTAGCTTCATAACACGGGCCTAGTCAGACCCAGTGTACCCATTTGTGTTTCGCTGTAAAGATCCAGACTTATAATTTAACATTAAATGGTTTAGTTCCCCCCCAAAAATATGTCTGGTATTATTTACGCTCATGTTATTCCAAACTCATTAGACTCTTTGGAACACAAGAGGAGAAATTTCTATATGTTTTCCATACCATGAAAGTGAATAGAGACCGAGACCTAACATTCTGCCCAACATTTCCTTTAGTTTTCCATGAATAAACTCAGTATGGGTTTGGAGCAACATGAGAATGGGTAATGATGTCCGATGTTCATTTTTTGATGTTCGAACTATTAATGTTGCCTGTTTCAGCAGTTACTTTGTTACCTGCTCTGATGAAATCCTTTTTTCCCCGTTAACCCTTTCTCTCACCTAACACCGCTCCCTCACTATCTCTCTGTCTCTCATTTGCCCTTCACTATAGACTGTACTTTTTCTTTAGGCTAGAAATCGTGAAGCATGGGTGACTGGAGCTTTCTTGGCCGGCTCTTGGAGAATGCGCAGGAACACTCAACCATGATCGGCAAAGTCTGGCTGACGGTGCTCTTCATTTTTAGGATCCTGGTGTTGGGCGCCGCGGCAGAGGAAGTCTGGGGAGATGAACAGTCGGACTTCACCTGTAACACGCAGCAGCCCGGCTGCGAGAACGTGTGTTACGACGAGGCCTTTCCCATCTCCCACATCCGCTTCTGGGTGCTCCAAATCATCTTTGTGTCCACGCCGACGCTCATTTACCTGGGCCACGTACTGCACATTGTTCGTATGGAGGAAAAGAGGAAAGAACGTGAGGAGGAGCTTCGAAAGGCCAGCAGACTCCAGGAGGAGACAGAACTCCTGTATAGAAATGGAGGGGGAGGGGAATCTGGCGGTCGGGGTGGGGGCGGAAAAAAGGAGAAACCGCCAATCAGAGACGAGCATGGAAAAATCCGCATTAGAGGTGCCTTGTTGCGCACCTATGTGTTCAACATTATTTTTAAGACCCTGTTTGAAGTAGGCTTCATTTTAGGGCAGTATTTCCTCTATGGTTTCCAGCTGAGGCCCCTGTATAAATGCCAAAGGTGGCCCTGCCCTAACACGGTGGACTGCTTCATTTCCAGGCCCACGGAAAAAACCATCTTCATCATATTTATGCTTGTGGTGGCTTGCGTGTCCCTTTTGCTGAATTTGTTAGAAATCTATCACCTCGGATGGAAGAAGGTCAAACAGGGCATGACCAATGAATTTATCCCTGACCACGATTGCGCCCGACTGCCCGATTTCGATGCAGCAGAGCCAGAGTCCGCGATCACGTCGCCCAGAACTGCCTCTCCCACCCTCAGATACCTGCCGGACTACACAGAGGTGGCGGTGAGTAGCGGAGCGTTCCTGCAGCCTGTGTCGCCCTCCTCCATGACAGAGTTCAAGATGGATCCTCTGCACGAGGAGCTAGAGGAGTCCTTGTCTTTCTACAAAAACAACCACAGGCTGGCTGCTGAGCAGAACTGGGCCAACCTGGCCACCGAGCAGCAGACTCGGGAGATCGATGCCGCCTCCCCTTCCCCTTCCCCTTCCATCTCCTCATGTTCCTCTGATAATGGGCGGCAGGCCAAAGATGCTGCTCAACCCACCATCACCCCCACCTCAACTGGTGGCAGTTTGAGCGGGGGAACAGAAGAGGGGCACGTCACCACCACAGTGGAGATGCACGAGCCACCCGTCAATTTCACTGACGCTCGGCGACTGAGCAGAGCTAGTAAAGCGAGCAGTGTGAGAGCAAGACCCAGTGATCTGGCAGTGTAGCGGCTCTCTAGCCTAAACTCATAGAATATGCAAAACTACAACAAACAATTACGCATAGGAAGAGGAAATGAGAGGCAGATTGCTGGAATGTAAAGGTATCCTAAATATAATTCCATTCAAAAAGGTCGCACAGCTATGCAATCAGTGAGTTCAGTCATCTCCTGAAATCAGTGGATCTGGGGGGGTTTGGTTGGGATTTTATGTGGTTATGGAAATGGTCAAGATTGACTGGGGGGACATATTTTATATTTTTAAACCACAGGTGCAAAAATCCTCCCACCTCAGATTGCTAGCCCTGGTTATGACAGATGGCTGCTGAATGAAGTGATACACTTGACGCTTATGTTACACCAACCTGATGAGCACATTTAGTGATGAGCACAGAATTGACATTTGGATTTATAGCAATTATTGACAGGCTATAGAAAAAGAGGTCCAAATGTACGTGATTCAGTGAAAAAACAAAGAGTAAAAACAGTAGTCATAAAATATGATAATGCCCTAAAGAAAAGAAAATAATGTTCTAAAACATAAGAATCGACTCGTACTTAGAGTTAGTAAAGAATGATTTTACAATGTTTTCAACCACTGTATTTATGTCATGTTTTCTGTGCTATAAGTTCCATAAAAAGCAAGCAAATTATAAAATGTGCCATGGCACAGCAAAAGGATCAAATATCATAAGCAGAATAATTGACCACGGACTGCTGAATGGTGCAGAGTTTTAATTCATTTATCTTGTTTATTTCTCTGGATCATGTTTCTTTTTTCCAGTTGCCATTTTTTCTTCTTTTGATCCCACGATCTGAAGTTCACACCTGCTTTTTATTATGTTTTATTATGTGTCCAATTTTGCCATCAGAAATACATTCTGGCAAAGTGAAAACGGGAGTACAAACTCTCATATATGTGATAGAAGTTTTGGTTTAATTACTAAACATTTTAGAAAAAAAAATGGGAACAAAACTGAGAACTAACAAAACTAATGTTTTATCCCAAAAATTGCTTTTCTTCAAAATGGACACGAGCTGAAGGCATCTTATGCTGAAATGTTTCAGCATCCCCATTTCTCAGTTTCGGGTTACTATAGGTTGTCATCAACACTGACTACAGCTGTTTTATGCAACAACATGCACAGCCTTCTGCACAATGACCGTCAAAAAAAGGCCACCCATGATAACCACAGCACATGAACGCTACAATAAAAACAGCACTCATTGCATATTTGGCTTACTTTGAGAAACCCCTACATAACTGTTTTTGAGATCTATTTAAACACAGTGTATTTTATTATCTGGTATATACTGCATGCTTTTACAGTCTGTTTAAGGAGAAAGGCAGCCCTAAAACAGAAACATTACATCACAGAGACTGTGCAGGTTTGTGCTTATGACATTATTTTTTCTTTCATCAGTATTTACAGATGTATGTTATTTATTTTCTGCTGTTTTCATGTATCCAAAATGAAAGTGTTACTTTGTCATTTTTGGTTCCTAAAGTTTACATTTTAGTAAATAGTTGAAGATTTGCACATTTAGGCAGAACACACTGTTCAATAATTCTTACACCGATAAAAAAAAGAGCAAATATTTTTCATCCTTAAAGGAAAATGTCTTAATGGTAAAATGTGTTGTGTTAATGGTAGTATTATTCCACCTAAATAACATCAAATGTAAGTTATTAAACAGCACTTACAGTATAAGAGTATAAGAATTATAAACGTTGCCCATGTTTTATTTTAGGACTGTTGTGATGGCCTGAAAGGACCGCAGGAAATTTGAACATTATGGCTTATAACATTTAATCACTTCTGAATTTTTGGCCAGCCAGCTCTTTCTTTTCTCGATCCGTTTGTAGTTTGTAGTATTTAGTTGCAGCCCATTATTCTCAGATAACACTCATTTCTTGGACTTACTGAACTGATTTTCTCAAGCAGAGCTGATTATTCTGACCAATCAGGGAAATGAACCACCTACATATGCTCAGAACAGCAGCCTGTTTAAATGCTGTCTTAAGAGAAGTGCCTCGTGTATTAAATTTTATAAGAACAAGTTGATGTAAATGTTCATTTACCTCAAATGTTTACAAAGCTGTTACTAAATAAACTTTTTGTACCATAAATGTACTTTTTTGTTTTTCATTTGAAGACATCAGACATTAAGCAGATGTTTCATTTACAAAAACTATTCTATGTAAGTATCATTGTGTGCTGTCAGGATCCAGCTTGTTCACTAAGAAGGCGTTTTTAGTGCCTGTTAAAAGTTTAAACTGTGTAATTTCTCATAAGGTTGGGCTGGAATCAAGTCAGTTTATTCATTTTTAAGTACCCTGACTCAACTGTATTTAAACAATAATAGTTTATATGTCAGCAACTCTTAAAATGTTGTCATGACTTGTGACTGATGATCCAGACTGTGAATGTGTGATGAGCAACACGATAATGAGACAAAACCCGCAGGAAGCACATCTCACCAGATCACTTAGACTCATTGACTTATGACCTTTACTCTTATCAGNCCCCCCCCCCACACACACACTTCAGATTCCAAGATGAGATGTGAGTGAGACTGAATGACACATGCATGACACATCAGTCATGGCGACACCCATGCAACAATATTTTGAACACAACAAATAGCAATTCATCTGGACAGTTATTAGACAATAATATTAAAAACTACCTCTCATTACATTGTTCAGAAAAAAGAAAATGAGAGAGGAGTAAATATTACACATTATACATATTATTACATAATAATATAATTTTGTCATTAGGTTGAATGCCTTTTGTTGCAGTAATCAACTTGCTGTTCTGAATCCAAATTGTCACTTGATTCAAGCTGATTTAAAGGATCAGACTTAGAAAATCTTAACAGCTTTTTCTTTTAATTCCAACTTGAAAATCTGATGTACCTGGTCCAAGAGTAGGATGACAATGTAGGCCAGCTTACTTTTAACTGGCTAGGTAGGCAAAATTCACACTCGCTAATAAACTATGAATATCAAATGAAAATATATTTTGCTGTCTTTACTCTCTCAGTTGTGAATTTGAATTAGCCAAATATATTTCACAGTAAACGTATGGGGGATTTTGACAATAAAATGATCTCTACACTACCAGCTAAAATTACTTCATTTATCTGAATTCATATATCTGACACTAGAGTTCAAGGTCACAGGTATTTTTAATTCCTACTGCACTGGTCTCTTTAAACTGACTAATTACATTCAGTCAGCACTTGCTGTATATTGTGAGAATGGGCTTCAGGCACATACAGCAGCTAAAGCAGCTCCACTGGAGGTTGGGTGTTGGTTTATTTTAGGGGCAAAGGATTACAAAGACAATGTCAGTTGTAAG
>JAZGTJ010005990.1:0-25694 GCA_036877575.1 Botia almorhae | reverse complement strand
TGAAATGTTGAGATCCACTGGTTTAGACATGCTAAATAGGTCTTTATATTCAAATTTACAAGATGTGGCTTAATGGTTAGCACGTGTGTTTTGAGACGCTGAGCCTTGGTGCTCATGTGGACAGCTGGACGAATGGTTTCCTGTGCCTCCTCATTTCCTGTTTCTCAGTCCTTTCTTCTTTCCCCACAGCAGGTTCTTCAGAGCGTTGCTTATCTTCACGACCTGCTAAACACATTGCAGGTGAGTCAGCTGTCCTTTCAGCTCATTTCATCTCTCATTCTGATTGGGTAAAGCCAGCAGAGGCTCTTCAACCTGACAGCAGATGAATAAGTAAAACTGAGTTTTATAAAGGGGTTCATTTCCTGTTCAAGCTGAGTGCATAAGTGACTCTCTTAAACTGTTACGTCTTAAGGCAGCTGACAGGAAAACATGTAAATCTACTTCACACTTTTAAGAACCAGAAAAAATGTTTTTACTGGCTAAGCATCTACTACATTATAATGAAGTATTTAATATTTTTAGTGTAATTCTGCTGACACCCTTGAAAGTTTTTAACAGTCAATGAGCCAGAATGCGATTACATTTTTTATTACATAATTTCGAACAATGTGCAGTATACTTGTTTTTATTACTTTATTATATTTATTTGCAACTTGATTTGTCCAATAAAATAATCAGGGAAGCTGGGCACACAAACTAACAAGCAAGCAATACTTCATCATAATACCTAACTACTTGTGAAAGGCAGTCAATTTTTGTAAAAATGGATTACTTTGAGAACATTATGGTAGTTTTCTTTTGCCTTTTGCTTGCACTTATAAAATTAGAATTCCTAATTAAATTAAAACCAGCTTTTTTTGGCCACCCCCAACGTAGGCCGTTGTCGTCCAGCAAGACACCTTTATCGAGGACCAGCGGCAGGCCCTTAATGAGCGGCCTCAGCTGTCCTCTCGCCACCCCTCTGTATCTTCCTCCACGTCTTCGTCGTCCTCCTCCTCGCGGCCCAGCTCACTGATCGAGCAGGAAAAGCAGCGGAGCTTAGAGAAGCAGCGGCAGGAAGTGGCCAGTCTGCAGAAGCAGCAGGCCGCCCATGCCGAGGAGAGGAAGCGAAGGGAAAAGGAGTGGGAGGCTCGGGAGCGAGAACTGGCCCAGAAGGAGGCGCAGCTGCAGGTCCAAGAGGAGGAGGTGCAGAGGAGACACAAAGAGCTGGAGGATGAAAAAATGGACCTGCAAAACAAGAAGGAGGAGTATCAGAGAGACCTGGCACGTCTCCGAGACAGCCAGAAGAGACTGGAGAGAGAAAGAGAGCAGATGCAGAGAGATGCAGAGCAGATCAGGCAAACAGAGGTGAGAGGGAAGGTCCAGGCAAAGATCTGTTTAGTTTGCCTTTCTGAACATTATATTACATTCTAAAAACATATATGTTTTTGATTTAACTGGACCAAATTTGTACTAGCACAGCCAATGTTGTCAGTGGTACCAGTCACAAAATATACACATTTTAAAATATATACATATATAAAATATATATGTGTATAAAAGATATACACATTTTAAAATATATACATTTTAATTTGTAGCAATGTATCTATATGTTCCGAAAAATATATATGTAATACATTTTCTTTACTTTAAAAAAACATTTACATCATGTAATTGGCTTTCTAAATCATAATAAACTGTTTGAAATTATACACCTATACATTTATAAAGGCTGCAGAAACAAAATTATAATGCAATACAATGAATGTAACTGATGCAGTATATGGTCCTGATTATTATCTGCAATAAATGAAAACTTGTGTTGGAGGTACATTAGTATATAATTCTCTGACATTATTCTGTGATGGTACAGTACATCTGCACAATGTAACATTGATTAGCTGAGGAAAAATCACTCCTCTTTTCCAGCCCCTCCCTGTATAACTTACATTATATAATCTGCAGGCCTTTTGTTTTCATCTAATTATAGTTATGTAATTGTACCGTCTTGTTTTTAACATATGATCTTGATAGTCCCTTCTTCTAAAACCTCAAAATGTTTTGTAATTATTGGCTTTAAAAGTGGCTGTAATAATCGTTTTCTTTATGATGTTAAAAAAGAAAGTAATTTTTAAATTTATGAAACTAGCATAGTATAAAAAATATACATACACAAGAATAAATGCAAAGGCTAAAAGTTAACAAAACTGACCAGTTATGTAACACTAAAAACTTGCTCTGGTCTCACTGTGCGTGATTCACCAGTGAATGGTTTAAGACCAGAATGCCAACTGTTCACAATCCAGTCACTTCCTGATAAATATACATACGTTTTCCTCTTTTCTTTCTCATTAAACATCCTGTTTGAATCAGAATTGCATCACATTGCAAAAATAAAACGGGTTGCTTTTCTTACGTTAAAATATTACGCCAAATTTTAAGAAAATATTTTTTCTTTTAAAAATATACTCAGTTTATGTTTTTTTTATTTTTGTACATTTTATTTTAATTGACCCTCTGCACCATCATCTTCCTCACTTGCAGGCACAGAGGAAGAACCGGACCCCCTCCACCACATCGGAGGACTCCTCCAAGGTTCAGAGCTCTGGTTCGTTGGACCGCGACCCCTCGGAGGTGGAGCTGTCCTCCTCCCCATCTGCCCGAGACTTCCTGTCTCGCATGGACTCCAAACGCAAAGGGAAGAATCTCAACCCCTTCTCCTCCAACTCCAGTCAGAAAGGCCAGAGCAGTGAGGCTCAGAGCCAGATCCCCAGCCGCCTGCTACAGCTGGCCAAGCCCAAGGAGAAAAAGGACAAGAAGAAGAAAAAGGGAAAAGGTCATCAGAGCCAGACTGCAGGTAGATTGAAAAACCAGAAACATCTCCATTTACACTGGCTTCAGTAGTTTTGGTGTAGACCAGGAGTGTCCAGTCCTTATGCTGGAAGGCCAGTGTCCTGCAGGGTTTAGCTTCAACCCTAATCAAACACAGAATAAGCATCTCAACAAGCCCTGTGTCCGAAATCACCTACTTACATTTTATATAGCATGCAAAATGAGTAGTACGTCCAAAACCTCAGTATGTGAGAACCCGGATACCCCGAGTGCCATTTTTAAGTATGTCAGATGGACACTATTATATCCCATGAGGCCACGGAAGCAGTCGCCACCAAATTCCAAACTTAAATTGGAACTTAAATTGTGGTTATTTCATACTTAAATAAACACCTAAATAAATTATGTTCAAGGTTGCTGTTAATCCATCATGGGTCGACAAACATACGGGTCACATGACAGAAAACATGGCAATATAGTATGTTTGAAATGTATACAAACTTCACCCATGCCAGCTATATAGAACAAGCTGTTTTAACAGTGAAGAAGTATGTACTTCATTGTATTTAGTAAATACTGTCACAGTACAAGATTTCGGACACGGAGAAGATTTTGGGAATTATCTGAAAATCACAGGCAGGTGTGTTTGACTTTGAGCTGCAGTGTAGGAGCTGAGCTCTGCAGTACTGCGACCCTTCAGGAGAAAGATTGTTACAGAGCTTTCAAAACATCACATAAAATCAAACCGACCCGTAGTTCATCCAAAAACAATTCTTCATTCATCAGTGCATGTTATTCTAAAGAACAAAAATCAGATTTCTCTTCTCTGACTCTGAAATTACTTCAAATTAATTCTTTAGATGTAAAAAAACGTAAGTGTTTATACACTAGTGTTTATACACAGTTTTACTTCATTCTGATTGGTCAGTCATGGCATTCTGTCAATTATTCTTCTGTAATGACCACTGAACTGTTTAGTTGACTGTTGTTTCAGTAAACATATTTCATGCTTATTTATTTGTGAGTAGTCAAATTAAGCAAGATAATGTACAGCGAGTAGTGTCAGGGTCCTGGTCAACCTGTCAGGATTTATTTTGCGTTAATGAGTGGTTAACTGTATGTTACATTATGTACATTATGAACTGTACATTATCTTTAACATATTAATTATTTTCACAATCATTCAGTCCTGATAATAATGTAGTGTCTTTTTTGCACATATTTGTTTCAGAAATGTGCCGTTACACAAATTAATTGTGTTGTCTTCAATGTGAACTGCTTATAAGAGCTCCGTTGCTCAATCGTTTGGCTTGTGTTTTTGTCACTTTGCAGAATCTCAGAGCACTGTGGTTCCCGAAGCTTCCGCAGATGGAGAGATCTTTTTCTGCTGATTCGGATCCCCCTTTTTATCTTACACTATCCCACAATGCATCCACGCAAGGGTCACTGGCCTCTAGCTGTGGACTGTAAACCAGAGTTAGAAGCACGGCAGTGTCCCTCCTTCCTTACACATACCTGTGGTCTTGATGGGCGTCGAGCCTGGACAGGAACTGAGTTTGAACCGAGCATTTCCTGCGGTCTGATTTTCGGCAGCGCTCAGCATACCGCACAGTGCCTTCATCATTTAAACACCCATATAACAAAACCATTGCCCCCCAGGATGTGGCGCACAATTCGTTCTGGAGCCCGTGTGGGGGAACAGTACGTGTCATAAATTTTCACTTCCGGACTTTTTGGAAAAAAGATTTCTAACAGCAGGTGACTTCATGCTGAGAGACAGCTGGCTTTGAAACGCCAGTGAAAGTCAACTTTGAACGCTCTCCGTTTCTCTGAAGGACGTTTGACTAATGAAGATACTAATAATCCCAGCGAGTAAACCCAGAAGTTTGCAATGCAGTGACTAAGTGTCTAGACCTTTCCACCCTGTCCTGCTTGTCATTTTACAACATGTCCTCCCTCACTAATTGTAACACGATACTTTTAGCAGACAAACGGATGCGGTTTAGTTTTGATCAGGTTTTTAAGACAAGACTTTAGATACAGCCGGTTTTATTCCATTTGGAAGGTTGAAATTTTTGCAAAATGAACGCAAGGGAGGCGTCCGAGAGTTTTAACGAGCTTGACTAAATTGGAATGGCAAAAGAGTGCATTGCGGTAAAAGAATGTTGTTGTTGGTTTTCCTTTATTTATTGGTTCTGTAAATCACGTTTGTATCCCTAAATGACTGAAAGAGACTATAGAAGTTTCGTTTCACTGAAAAGACACACAGAATGATTTTGTTGTGGCTCTTAGAGCGTCACACAAACCCCCACACGTTTTTTTTATTATTATTTTGTCTTGTAAGCCTCAATGCAATTTTAATCCTTAGCACTTTATAAGCACATTGTCAAGTGGAAAAAAAATGGCTTTAAATGAGACAATCGATCAGCTCCACTTAACTGGTAAACAGCCTCCATTGTATGCGGAGGAAAGCAGGGGGTTTTATTTGATAATCTTTTACTGTACCATATGAATGTTCTGTAAATTTGTTCAACCAAACACAAAGCTAGCTTTCATGCAAGCTACCAAAAGAGCGGGTGATTTTAACTGCAGTATTTTCTTGTTTTTTGTTTTTTAATTAAATCTTACATGTTGAATTGAACGAGAGACGAGGGAGTCGACTTTATTTAGATTCATGATTTAAAGTCATTTGTAGTACCGCAAGGAATCGCAAATGTACTTTGTGTGATCGATTATCAACCAGAAACATTCGAATATCTTTGACAGGCTAATCTGATATGCAAGTCAACTATAAAAATATGAATATACATTGTGTTTGTGTATTAAACGCCTGGACTTTACCCTCTAACCTAGGACTTAGCCAGACAAAATGCCCTCGCCTGCTGGCCAGGCTAGCTGTTCTGCTGAACGTAAGGAAATATATGAAAAATGAGGGAAAGTGTTGATTTAATCTTTGTGCTTTGCTTTTATTTTCTTGAAATTAAACTTCTACCCAACATGCCACTCTAATGCAGTAGTGATAAATGTCTGAATTCATTTATTGATCGGAACCCCGCTAAATCTCTTGCGACTTAATTCATTTGTCCAAGAGAACTGTAAAAGACTTTTATTATGGGTCAGCATATTTCACAGATGAAATTTAGCTGCTGATGCGGAGATTCTGCGTGCTGTTATGAATTACACTTGGTGCTAAACTGAGAAAAATGCCATGACCATCAGAGGGCGCTGTGGCAATGTTGATGTTTTCTGTACTGTCAGGGCATGAAGATTATTTTGTCCCTCCTAAGCAGCACTCACACTTGACTAAATGTAATCGCGGCCTTTTGTATTTGTGGTCAATCATTCCCTTTTCAGCTGAGGCGCTTGTTTGTTTTGAAGAAATGATTTACACGTTCTTCAAAATTCTTTTAATATTCCCCAGATCCTGCAGTGTTTGTCAGTTCCTGTACATCGCCAAATCCTCCTTCAGGGAACACTTGGGAAACTAATTAAAATATTACTAGCTTGTGTAAAGATCTTTAGAAGGTTTCTCACTGATTTGAAATATTGGCTACAATAATAAATGCACTAGAGAAAAATTCCAATTATCCACACGGAAAGGCAAATCAAACTTTGTTACTAGCGACTGATTTGGAAAGTAAACAATGGTTACTTAGAGGTACCGTTAATTTTTTGTGTATAAAAATGAGAAGGGGGGGCTACAAATTTTGTAAATATTTGTAATGTAAAAAAATTTAATTGTGAAAGTATTAACTGTGGATTTCTTTTTGTGTGTTGGATTAAAGCTTTATATAATTAGCTTTATTTATCAGCATTCTGTTTTGGAGTTATGTACATTTTTAAAAATTCTCTAAATAAATAACAATTGTACGTCACCTTGTGGCTATTGTTATGTTCTTCTCTCTCCGAGGTGTTGAGAGCTTGTTCTCAATGGGAATGATGACTGGCTGAGGTACACCTATTTAAGGCTACCCCAGCTATATCAAATTTCAAAGCTGTTGAGTTAGCGTTAGATCTTAATTGGCTGAAGCCAGCTGTTCAGAAGACATGCTTGATTGGACCACCTGTTGCCAGTTTTTTCTCCTTCCTGTCTGTGTTGAACTCAAGTCTGTCACGTTTTGCTGCCCCTGTGCAACAGTAGACACCAAAATGAGTCCGTTTGTCTTGCTTTGAGCCTTCCGTCTGCCTCCTGAGGTTGGATGAATGTGTATTAGAGGAGGGGGCATGGCATCTTTCCTCTTTGGACTCCATTGACTTTGCCGGCATTCCTGCTGCCAAGTTCCTCTGGTTCTTTGGCAAGCACAAAGGTAGGAAACAGTGCTTGAAGGTAATTGTAAGCTGAAAAGAACTAGTTCCGTGTCAGATTAAAGACGGGATGTGTATTTTTTGGGTTGTTTACAGGGTGACTTTATCCACCTCTGTTGGAATGTTTTAATTTTTGCCTAATTAATCTGAATCTGAGACTTCTACCCAGAGGTTTTCACGAGCAATGACAGATTGATTTTCTTCATTGGTACTGGTAAATTAATGCTCTCTTTGTTTTGGGGACAGATCTTTAATCAGGAAAAGATCAAATGTTCGGAGTCCAAAACATCGGACTCAAATATCTATGTTTAAAAATAGAAGCATCCTATTGGTTCGTCTCCGAACCCTCCCCCACACCATCACCTCATGCCGCGTAAACTTTCCTGCTATAAATGGTTGACGCACTACAGCAATGATTTTACTCTGTGGGGACAAAAGGCTCGGATGGTCTGATGGTTATGTTGGGGATTTGTGAATGACTGCACAGTATCCGTCATTGTTCCTTTTCCTAGTAAAGCCGTTTTGTTTATCTGTTGATTGTTTTGTTTTTCTCCCCCCACAATCTCTCGGCCTCTCGCTTTGCATAGAGAACAAAGGATCCACGTGTAACCTGGAGAAACCTGAGCCCTTGTTTTGCTCTGACAGACCATGTATAAATATCAGCTGTATGTCGAGGAGAACAATAGCTCTGTGCTGCTGGTGTTTTCCAATCTGTACATGAGGGAGTGCGGCCTTTCACATGAAATAAAGGCCCGTGTTTGAGGTTGTTGTTGGGTTTCCTCTGGACTAGGCCGTGCTGGCTATCTGATATCCCCTATTCGCATGTGACATCTCATTTTGTACATATTAGGCAGCACTACTTGCATTATCTAATTGTATATTGTTGACAGATGTTAGATTCTTCAGTTCAGGAAACCGATGGGGCAAGAGGCCATTCAATGATAGTACAATGTAGTATAATGTGATTCAATGTAGAACGTACAGTGAAGTGGTGTCATTGAAGATGTATACATTAGAAAATGACATCTAATAGAACTTCTGCATGGCGCTATAGTTGTTCCTACTGTAGTTCATGCAGAACTTGATGTCTAAAAGTGCGTCTTCTCACTATTTGCATTTGTGATTTACTACAATTTAAAAAAAATAAAATAAAATAAAAATGTTGATGGTGTTCTCTAACCCTATTGGTAGAAAAATAAAAATGATAAAATGAAGTTGGTTCGGTCTGGATAGGCTGGCCTGCTGGTTGGGGTGGAAACCTGACTAAATCAGCTGAGCTTGGCCAGGTTTGAAGTCCTGCTAAGACCAGCAAACCAGCTTGCTAGTTTAAGATGTTTTCTCAGCTGGTAATGTAGAATTGAATGTCACTTGAGCACCAATTGTCAAGGTCCTAATGTTTATTTTTCAGTGTTTAATGTTTTTAGGACAGATGGCTGTCTGATCGCTGTGTTTTACGACAAGTAGTTTAACTGGCCGGACGGGCCTTGTAAAGACCACCGTCTCTGTCAGCTCGTAAATCAATGCGATCCGTCGCTCTACGGTTTTGTTTACTTTCCCGTGCTCTTGCCTGCGGTCTATCTCTCCATCTCTCTGTAGCTCTAATATTGTGCCGCTCCATCACTGTCTGCAGCACCGCAGGGTGGAGAGAAGAACATCTCTGTCATCTCCAAGCCTCTGCTGCCCCTCCCCCGCACCAGTGGTCCTGATGAGACTGCTGCGCTCGGGCCCCATCACTCACTTCCTGCCGCCCCTCGGCTCTCATCAGATGTAATCATATTTCACCTGCTGTCGTAAATCTGGAGGCTTCTGCTGTGCTGCTTCTGTGGCCTTCTAGTTTTTCACACTGTTTGCAGACATTGTCTTAAGGTTTTTATCATGTCATATTTCTTTATGCTTTCACTTTAATCTCCCTCTTTTTTTAAATAAAATGTAGGGTTGGCAGTTTCGACGTCAGCAATAGCAAGCTAACTTTGAAAGCATAAGATCCCACCCCCCCTTAGAAGCCACGCCTCCAGTAATACATGAACGCATACATAGTTTGGCAGGCAAGTAGAACGTCCTATCATTTCATTCGGACAGAATGCAATAATTGGATGAACATTTTATGGTCCTTCCATAGAAGTTTCGTTGAAGATATTTACATAAATATATTTTTTCTGTCAGGATGCGACGAAATGTTCAACAAGCATAACAAATGTTTCTGGGGAAAAAAAACACCTATCCATAAGTATTCATTTCTATCTTCATCATTGGCAAACTTGTGTAAACATTCGATATATTTTAGCTGTGTTGTTGTGAGTGGTGGTCTTATTTGCTGACCTCTTAAGTGTTAAGTTAAAGTAGAAGCGTAAAGAATGTCCCAGACCACCCTTATTCTCTTTCTCTCTCTCTCTCTCTCTCTCTTTCTCTCCCCCCCCTCCCCCCCTCTTGCTCTCACTGGCACTTTCTCCATCTTTGGACAGGAAAAGGAGGTATTATGCAAAAATCCTCTCCCAGAGCTACAATAAGACCCAGTAGTGGACATGCAGTGGATAGGGCAGTATTGTTCAACACCCCACTCTATCTATTATAGCTGTCAGTTGTCCTCTTTCAATGTGCCTGTTTTGAGGGAGATTAAAGTTGGGTGATGGGGTAGGGGATGGTGGGCTTTTGGCCAGCCGTACTGAGATCTTTGAGAAGCTTCTGTGTGGTGATTTGTGCGCGCTGGGCTATTTCATTAGTGTCAGGGCGATTGGGCCCTCATTGGAATAGTAGCAAAGAGCCGGGCTCCTCTAGAGCAAGCAGGAAGTTTCACAAAGGATCAAACAGTGAATCCGCTTGAGCGTAAGCGCTGAGGATGAAAGGAACGGTCCAAAAGAAGATGACTTTATCTGCATGCCTTCATTCCATGCTGGAAAAAGATAAATATTAATATTGGTAACATACAAGATACATGTTTCTTCTCAAAAGGCATCTTCTGTCTCTAAACATTTAGTTCAGGTAGAAAAGATTTGTTGGCTGTAGTAGACGTTTGGGTATTGGGGCACATCATGGAAAAAACATTTACCGTGAATGACATCTGAGGTTTGGGTGGTGGCCTCCAGAAAATTCCTCCAGCATCATGTTTTAGCACAGCACTTTTGAACAAAACCCAACATGCATTTTTATTTTCACGGCTTTGTTTTGGCAACCGGAGTCACACTGCGGTTGCATGCAGACATGTGGATCTGGATTAACATTCTAAAAAACCTTTATCCCAGTGTCTGGTAACACGGAACTGAAACGTTCAGGCGCTGGAGTGAGAGAAACCAGCTGTTTCTGCATCAGAAATCTCGACTGTGCTTCTCTCAGGATTGCGTTGGTTAGTTTCGAGTACAATTGTTCTATTTGGGTCACTGTCGTTTTTGTCCTGGTGGTGTTTAATTTAACCACCTGTGGCTAAACATTTGAAAACGGAAAATATAAAATGTTTTGCTAGCTGTGTTTTGAAGTGCTTCCTGTTGGCGAAAGCTCCATGGTTACAAGGCTGTTGACACTCGGTTGCTGATGTCTGTGGATCTTCTCACTGACAGCTGCTTGGCAAATATCTCTCTGTGGTGAGAAATAGAAAGGATGGCAAGAAACGTAGGTAGCAGTTGTAATTAGAATCATTTCAATGTGGCGCTGTAAAGTATAGCTCATCTAAACAAAGAAATTTATGTCACTGTTTACTTGCCCTTGTGTTGTTCCAAACCCGCTTCACTGACTTACATAATATTTATATAATAAACTGTGTAATATTAGAAGGAGCAAAGGGCTTTCAGCATTTGATGAAAGGTCCTTCAAGGTGGAGAAATGTCATAAGGAGCCATTAGAAAAGAGATCTCAGAATCAGAAATACCTTCAGATATTTGCTCTGACCTGACAAAGGGCTCTTTTAAGAGGCCCTCAAAGCTGTTGAAGGATAATGGCGTGACTGTGAGGGAATCTCTGTGCCGTACCGCCACTCTTTGTCTCTCCTTCCGTAGTCTACGCCTCCACAAGTTCTTTCAAATGCTAATTTATATAAGGGACAGGAATCTGGGGGTGGGGAGCGGGGCTAACATTCAAGCTTAGAAAACTCAATATTCTTGTGTGGAGTCTTTCCCTGACCGGTAATCTTACTGAGGCCCTATTTGGGATAAAGATGGCAAAGCCAGAGGCTTTAAGCCTGTCAGTAAACTTTCCTGGGCTTTCTGGGGGGAAACGATCTGCATCGAAATGTAAAATCGGGTAACCTTCAGATACACAGGAGGGAGAGGAAGGTGAGGAAGATGCAGCCGATGAGTGAAAGCAACTCTCGCCTCAGCTTAGCTCTGCCTGGCTGCCCACACAGACCTCAGTGCTGTGAGACTACAGCTTGTCTTGTGACAGGTGCAATTCCCTAATGGGACAAGAGCCAAGATAAAAGGCAGGACTACTAGTGTGTAATGTGGTGCTGTGTCGTTAATAGGACAGTGAATGTACGTGTTGAATTTATATTACATTGAGCATGAACTCCTCAGAAGGTTATTTTTGTGCCTCAGCAGAGTTAAATATTAATAATGTTGAATCTTTAGAGTCTATTGAGTGTTTTAAATAAGCCGAGAGGTTTACAGTGGTGAGGTTTGGAGGTTCTAGCAGCTCTGAGGCAGCTTAGCTCTGGGACTGTCTCTGTTTTGTACAGCGCTGTCTGAAAATAGCACTTGCTCTTGTTTTTAATCCCTTCCACTTGACTGGACTTTTTCTGCCGGGCTTTAGCTAAAGAAAAGCTTTTAGACAGTTTTAAGTGCATCTGAAGTCAACCATTTTATAGACTCTTTGCAAAAGACATACTCCGTTTTGACCTTGGACACTGAATAGCCTCTTTTGTTTATAGACTTTCAGATGTCCTACCACAGGCTTGACATACTTCAGGGGTTCTCTGCTATGTTTTGTTTTTTGGGCCCACAACATATACAGATAATTATTAATCTATACACCTCAGGATCTCACAAGCAGCAAATTACATTCTTAAGAATAAAGTTATTCATTTAAAATCTAATTTCATCACTGGCTCTGCTGTATTCCCTACATCTTTTTGTTTTATTTGTTTTATTTTTGTTTTATTCAGCATATTGTGTGGTTGTGTATAGACACTGTAGACTCCACTTTAAGTAATATTCTAATTTTTGTACATACAGAAATGAATGTAATATAATAAATAAAATCCAAATCCACACACCATCCGCATCCCTTGTGACTGCAGGTGAAAACCTCTGCTGTTAATACAGGAATGTTTATTCCAGTTTTGGTTGCTTGTGTTCCTCAACTCAAGCCCAGATGATGCTCCTCAGACTCCATCAGAGCTCACACACGTTTGCCTTGCTGTTATTATCCAGCTGTTCCATTTCCTTGGAATTCCGCGATCTTCCGAAGCACGTTACACTGATGATAATCAACAAGCTTAACAAATTGCTGCCATTGGATTTTCTAATTAATTAGGATGAATTGACGAAATTAGAGGAGATCAAATTTTAAAAATCAAGGATAGCAGCTGCATCTGGCTCGTCGACCTCATCAGAGCGAGATAAGAGACGCCCTCTTCCCCTCCAATGCTTCGAGTGATTGATCGCGCAAGGAAGACTTGTGGCATCAGGGCTCTGGGTAATTAAGCAAGCTAATTGCGCGTGACTAATTAGGATAATAGTTTATTCTTAATTCTTTTCCACAAAGCAAACAATGACGCTCCTTGGCTTGGTTCGTGTCCACATGTCACTTCTGACTTTTGTCGTCTTACTGAATTTGTTTCCATTTAAGCTAATCTTTGTGGACGCTGTAAAAGCACTCGGCCCAAGTTGTGCTCGGCTGGGTTTTGAGAGCGTGCAGACACGATTTACCATTCAAATTTTCAGTGCGGTTTATGTACTACACCTTGTTGAAAGAGCTCTACACATTGTCCCCGCTAAACTGATTGACAGATTTTAATGTACCTTCATCAGGGCAGTCTGGCTCCAATCTCACCTCATCCTCAGCGCTTTGTTTCTTTTCTTATTGGCCGTTAGTTCACGCAGAGCGAAGATGACAGGGAGGTAATTGAAGCGAGGAGAGTTTTTCTGCGAGGCACTCGAGTGTGGCGAAAGACTTCCAGAGTCTGGCACGAGAGGCCGTTATGCCATGTCATGTTTCCCTGCTGCAGAATGTCATGTCAGCCTCAGAAACTGAGGGAGAAAATGACCTCAGTCTTATTGACCTTCATATACATGTTATAGGTTTCTTATGTTGATATGAAATAACTTTATTAATTGGCAATGTTTTTATACTCTTAAGCAAACATTTGTTACAATAGTATTTGATAGTCATGTTTTAGATTTATTTGCTTTAAAACAAAGCAGATATCGGCGTATATTGTTTTATTAATTTTCTGTTTATTTTGTAAAAACTGCACTATGTTGACAATCATTAAAAGTTCTCTAAATAAATCCTATATTAAATTTTCCATGATTAATTAAGAAGTATACTGATATTTTAGCTTGGTGTGTGTCTATCTGTGTCTGTCTGTCTGTCTGTCTGTCTGTGTGTGTGTGTGTGTGTGTGTGTGTGTGTGTCTTAAAGGTAGGCTAGGTGATTTGTCTCTTCCTATCCTAATAGCAACCAGTAAATAGTGTAACTATTATTTATAAAAATATACATCATCTTTAGAAGACACAGGGCCATAAAATGTTCGCCTAATCTTTTCATTCGGTCTGAATGCAATGATAGGACCTCCAACTTGCCTGCCAAACTGTATGCATTTATATGTTGGAGGAGGCGTGGCCTTGGAGAGCACTCTGAAGGGAGGGTGGGATCTAATGCTTTCAAAGCTAGCTTGCTATTCCTAGCCTCTCCAAATTGCTTTGCCCTTATTCCCATAATTCCTGTCTTTCAAAGCAGCCTTGGTCACACTTATCTTGGTATTGTTTTCATTAAAATTGTAAAGCAAAAAGAGGGGATGGAAATGTTAGCATATTATTTTACTTTGATAATGCTATTTTTGAACATTTTATGTCATTTAGACTGTGCTTGTCATTATTTTTGTAGCCAATGATCAGTCAGGGATCGGAAAACGCCAGAAAATCCAATAAATTCCGGGCGTCAGAGAAACGTGGAAACTGAGAACTCTGAGGAAACTGAGAATGTTCTTTAGCACAGTCCAGTCATGCAGTGGTTGAGCACAAACAAAACAATAATCTTGATTCGATCTTTATTAGCCACTGTCACGGGGCGTCTGCGAGTACTTAATGATCATAGCAGATGCTAATAACTGGGAGTGTTTATGTGGGCAGTGGCATCAATGCCTTATTGATCAGCCACACAGAACACACTTTGTGCTCTCCTCCCGTCTGCCAGTACACAACCGATCTGTTTGTGCCTGGAGCCTTTTAAACCAATGGAGGTAAATGGCGGATGAGAGAGCTTTCCAGTCTTTCTCATGATACACCTCATTAGCCTGCTACATCACACAGAGGCAGTCTGATAACTTCCTGTCAAAGGCGGGTTGCTAACAGAACTGGCACAAGGGTTGATTACTACATATTGAGTACACATTTTGTATGGTTTTCCAGTAGCTCAAGGACATGGGTTTGATTTAAAGGGAACACATGTATTCTCAGCTTGCTGCTTGTTCTGGATAAATGTAGAAAAACAGAAATATGAATATGTATGGTTTTACTCTTTATAATACTGACCCAATCTGGCTTAAAAGCAGGTCTATAAATTAAATTTACACCGTTTATTGTTTTAACAACTTGTTATTAGTCTGTTTTAGATGGCTTGTTGTTATGCTGTTTTTTATGTTTTTCCCAATTACTAATTTAGTGTGTAGACTTGTATAATAAGCAATTTGGTGAATAAAATCTGTAAATTCCATGCACTCATTTGTTGTTTTACCCCAATATAAATAAAAGAGAATTCTGGGTTATATTGTCTCTAGAAGTGCATGTTTTTGGTAAACCAATGTTGGGCAAATAAAAAAAAACGGTCTACACAAAATTTTTGGTTTGCCCAATTTGGCTGTTGACCTAAAATGAGTTTGACACCCCTGAACTAGCAGAAGCACACAAACACTGCGAGCACGTCTCTTGAGGAAAGCGTATGTGCATATTCAGCTCTGACTCATCCCCCCCAAAGGCACCAAGATAAAACTATAAAGCAACGATTCCTTTGAAGGAGTATTTGTACCATGGCAGTCAATTTCAGACCTCTCTCAGTTCCTTTGTCTTGCTACATTCCCCTCGAGATCTCTTCCCCTTTGAAATCCGATCAATTCAGGGCAACTGCACCACAGATAACCCTTTTCCACCATTTCAGGCTCTTTTGCTGAGGAACAGACTGTTTTGGGCCAAAAAATCGGTTGTCTTGAACCAAGTGCTATCATCGCAGGCCAGAAGATGTATTTTATTTTTTTAAACAATGCGGTCAAAACAAGATCCTTCGCATTATAGTAAAAACAGATCTGTCTACACTGAAAACACCTGATTTGGCAAAGCAAAGTGTGTTGAAGTGGCTTAAAATGAAATTAGTACCAATTAGTACCATCATGTCAATTGCTATTGATCATTAATTTATATTCTGCTCATAATTGCATAAAAAGCTCCACAAGACCTTCAGCTCGCAACTGTTTTAACAATTCAGTTTTCTCAGAATTGTTTTATGGGCAGTTTATTTCCTCATGCAGTCTGTTAAGTCTTAGTTCAGGTCGCTGGTCAAGTGGTAACGCGGGTCAGATCTGAGAGCGAGAGGCGAGTGCAAGAATTAACATCATTTAAAAGTGGAAAAAGAAATAAACGCCAGACGTCTTTCAACATGCAACTTCAGATACTCAGGAAAAAGTGCAGAGTGTTCGGGAAACATTCTTCTCATTCCTGCGGTGAATTTGCAAACAGTAACACCTTTTTTGCTACACCTCTGTGATTTCCTAGTACCACAGACTCTGCATGTAGAGAGAGTGTGTGTCTGTGTGTGTGCGTGTGTGTGTTGAATTACAAAGCACACAGGCTTAGTCTGCAGTCCCTGATTATTGTTAATACCAGGTCTGATTCTCTGCCTCACCTTACTGTCATCAAATGACGGCAAGGTGACTCTTCAACAGACTGCCGCTGTGAGGTCAGTCTGAACCGCAGCCGTCTGTTCCTGTGCATTTTAGGGACAGGCTGCTACATGAAGCTGTTTAATAACACGCTAGCTGTTTCAGGGTCAGTTTCGCATACCGTATTCAAATGATGCAAAAAACATGAAAGGCCTGATCCTGGATCAGTATTACAGACGAATCTCATTGCAGGGGAACTGATCCAGGAACCCGAGGGAGAGGGACTGATATCTGCATTAAATTGGCTCGGGTCGGCGGTTGAGTCATAATGCGGAGAACATCAGCATGGCTCTCTGATCGCTCCTCTTGGCTCAGATGTGGCAAACATCAGTTAAATCTCTTTAGGTGCATTTGAATTACATTAGGGATTGCTGACTCGGTTGGATTTCGTTTCAGATCTGTCCCTCTCCATCAGTTGTGTAGCCTTAATTTACAAATTGGAGCATAATTGCTAGTGGCGTACCCTCTGGATTTCGATCTCCTCCAACAGGGCTTCCCTGGTGACCGCAGTTAGAGTTGTTGCTGATGTGAGCTGAAGAGAAAACTAACTCAACTACACCGAAATCAATAAAAGGCACAACGCGAGATGTTTGTATATGGTCAATCAAGGGGTCAGGGTTTGGCTTGTTAACTGCTGCCAACTGCTGCTGAAAGGCATGTTCCTCTGTTGGCCACCATTTAACTTTTAATGTATATCAGTCTTCTAGATATATATGTGTGTGTTTATGTGTATATACTGTATATATACAGGCCACAGGTGTATAAAATAAAACACCTAGGCATGCTTCTACAAACATTTGTGAAAGAATGAGGAGCTCAGTTCATTTCAGCGAGCGCGGTACTGTGATAGGATGCCACCTGTGCAACAAGTCCCGTCGTGAAATTTCCTCGCTACTAAACATTCCACAGTCAACTGTCAGTGGTATTATAACAAAGCAGAAGCGATTGGTAATGACAGCAACTCAGCCATGAAGTGGTAGGCCACGTAAAAATGACTGCTGAGGCGCATAGTGCGCAGAGGTCGCCAACTTTCTGCAGTCAATCGCTACAGACCTCCAAGGTTCATGTGGCCTTTAGATTAGCTCAAGAACAGTGCGTGGAGAGCTTCATGGACTGGGTTTCCATGGCCGAGCAGCTGCATCCAGGCCATACATCACCAAGTGCAATGCAAAGTGTTGGATGCAGTGGTGTAAAGCATGCTGCCACTGGACTCTAGAGCAGTGGAGACGCGCGTTCTCTGAAGTGACGAATCATGCTTCTCCATCTGGCAATCTGATGGACGAGTCTGGGTTTGGCGGTTGCCAAGAGAACGGTACTTGTCTGACTGCATTGTGCCAACTGTAAAGTTTGGTGGAGGGGGGATTATGGTGTGGGTTCCATAATCCTAGTTCCAGTGAAAGGAACTCTGAATGCTTCAGCATACCAAGAGATTTTGGACAATTCCATGCAACTTTGTGGGAACAGTTTGGGGATGGCCCCTTCCTGTTCCAACATGGCTGCGCACCAGTGCACAAAGCAAGGTTCATAAAGACATGGATGAGCGAGTTTGGTGTGGAAGAACTTGACTGGCCTGCACAGAGTCCTGACCTCAACTCGATAGAACACCTTTGGGATGAATTAGAGCGAAGACTGCGAGCCAAACCTTCTCGTCCAACATCAGTGTCTGACCTCACGAATGCGCTTCTGAAAGAATTCCCATAAACACACTCCTAAACCTTGTGGAAAGCCTTCCCAGATAAGTTAAAGCCGTTATAGCTGCAAAAGGGTGGGCCGACGTCATATTAAACCCTATGGATTAACAATGGGATGTCACTTAAGTTCATATGCGTCTAAAGGCAGATGAGCAAATACTTTTGCAATATAGTGTAGCTTTTGGAATGTTAACTGCTGTTTATCGTTTTAAAATTGCTATTTAGTTTAATATTGTGCTTCTTGCATAGAAAAGACCAAATGTCCATCTGAAACAACATAGTACATTCCTTAGGCCTCTGTGCCTTTTCTAGCTGTATTGATTAAATCCTCTAAATGCTCTAGGGAGTGAACAGCCTTTGTATGCTCTGGAGAAAGCAATGGCTTTATTGAAATCAAGTATGCGTCATTGGTTTTGCTCTGTGTGTAAATTGTGCTATCACAAATTCATGGAAAACAGCAGATATTGGCAAATCTGTCTTCCCGAACCCACGGGATTCCCCGCAAATGCCTTTGGAGAGCAGCTCTGCCTTGATCCCGCCCCCTCACTGCTGATTGGACAAATACCTTCCACCTGAGTGAAAAGAACTCATTTTCCGCTCGTCTCCCAGATGATATATTTCCAGTCTCTAATTAAAGCAAGAGAGCTGTGAAGGCCACAGTGTCCCCTCATAGCAGACGTTTCATGTGACCACCTGCGCCATCTGTGAGGGGAACATATCCTCCCTATAACGAATCATAGCTACAATTGTGGCTAAGTGAGGCTGTCTAGTTATGCCGTAGTTCTAAAGAGGGTTTACTGTGACATCTGTCTAGGTTGTTTATAATTTAAACTGTACTGCGTTAGCATCCCCCTACATTACAATTCCCCTCATTATTTCTTACTGTATGCCTAAACTGTCTAGATAAAAGTGACTTTTCATTTTTGATGACTTAATTGCAATAGAAATATCACCCATAAGGAAACAAGGCCTCACTTTATAAACACAAGCTTAGCGAGTTCTTTTGCTTACTTCAGTCTCTTTTCTCGCTCTCTTTTTAATTTTGTTCTCTATCACTACGGCAGGCCCATCTGCCCCCCACCATGTTGTCTTCTCGTGCTGAGTCTGCGTGCTTTGCGATCCACGGAAATAGCTTTTCTTCATATGGCGTGAGGGTTTGAAACCCTCTGCTTGCGATCGCATTCATCTGCCGGCGACCTGCGTTACGTAACTCCCCTCACGTTCCCAAGACAATGGGAATGACAGCGCAAACGATGAGCGTAAACAAACGCCGTGTCCTACTTTAAAAGAGCAGATTGGCAGTGTGGCTTAACGCTGTTACCTCCCCAGGCACTCGTGTCTCTGGGTCTGCGTCCCAATTTGCATACATCCTAAGTAGTGTGCAAGATTAGGATTAGTGCGTCCCAAATCACAGTTTGGTTTAAAATAGTTTGCCGAAGGTCCCAGGATGGTGTACTATTTCTGGCAGTGGTGGATGAATTAGCCACAAGCTCGTGGGCTTCAGACGAGAGAGAGTTCATGTTTTAAATGTTTAATATTACATAAAACATTTAAAACATTATGAATTTGTCATATTTTATACAATGTAATATACATATAGTATTATACTATATATATATATATATATATATATACTATATTCAATTTGATTCTAAATGTATACTATCTATCTATCTCAATCTGTCAAATAATTCAGCACTATAATTCACAGTTATTAATAAATATGGATTGTATACATTTAATCCCACCCACCCTACTTTGTGTGTTGCATTAGCACATCTTGGTTTGTGATCTGCACAAAGATTCCAGCTTGTAATGTCCATGCTTTTGGGTAACGTGCATGTCTTAGCTTGGGACTGGATGCCTGAAATTAGGTTGCAGCATTTTTTGCATAGCATCGGGCTCATATATGCTTTGCCTGTCGGCAGACAGATGATGTAAGGACCCTGTAATGCAAGGAGCACCTGTGCCAGAGGGCCCTGTGTTTACCCGCACTGAAGTCTCAGACCAGAGAATGTTGTGTAAACATTAGAAAAGAAACCGGGGGATCCCAAAGACCTGAAGGTGCTAAATCTGCCTTTAGACTGCCAACACCTCTTATCTGTGCATGTCTGATCTTGAGAATACTCCAGGTGATGAATGTATTTTAGTTTTTGTGCTTTAAAAAAATTGGTTCTGTCTTTCATTGTCATGCAAAACACACCCCAGAAGCACACAGCAAACAACAAAAAGGACATTTTTATTTTCCGCACACAAACCACTGAATAATTCGCCCTTGCCAAATTCTTTTAAACATCAAACTGAACAGTTCCAAAATCCACAGATTTGATCAACAGTCGACATTAGTCTAGGCTTAATGATATTTGACATGACGGAGCTTTGAAAGATCGTCGTTTCGGATCATTTTCACGAAGCAAACATTCACCGAAAATGTTGTGGTTGACAACCTTTTATTTATGATCCGTCGCTGTGAATTACAGCGCTGACTTATCTAACAGATTGACTCTGGAAGCCCTTGTTGATGCCGAGCTATTGGGTTAGGATTTTAAATGCGTTCTATTCCTTCAGATGGTGAACTGCAATTTGTACCGGATGCTATTTAACATTCCGCTCAGGCTGTTATGTGCAGTAAGAGCAATGGAATGCCCACACCTGAGAGATAAAGAATTACATTTCTGTGTATGAAAGAAAAGAATGTCATTACTCATAGGGCATTGTTATATCTGCCAAGCGTCTTGGATAAAAGCGGTCACTTCAAATGCCAATGTAACCTATGATTCGACCCACACGGAATCTGTGGGTTTGAGTCTGTGGATTTAAATACAAATGTGTTAACAGTGCTGATGGTCCTCTTATTTATAGAGGAATGCATTATCAAATGATGTGCATAAATGTATGTCAGATTATGCATGCGTCAATTAGATTTTGCCCATTTTTGATTGCTTTTACCTACCAATGGTTAAGATTCATGTGGACACACACACACACACACACACACACTTTTCCAAGAAGTGCCAAGACATGTTTTATGTTGTTTGGTTTTCTCGTTTGACTCTAAAGTCCACATTTGTTGACAGACACTGACCCACAGCGTATCCTGTTATTCACATTTTTTACTGTCAGTTCTGACCTGAAACCAGGAAAAAATATTTTTTGGTCTTTTTCTCCGCCCCGCCCCGCTTGTAAAACTGGCAGCGAAAATCTCACACATAAATGACTTTAAGTTTAAAATTTACATTCCTATTTTCTGGACTGCTTGCAACAGGCTGTATTACTGACATGGGGCAATTACTTGTTGAAGGGCAAGAAGCTTCTCTATTGAACCTCTGTTCCTCTAACCTCTAAGCAATTCCCCAGGCCTGTCTTGTTTTTAAACAATAGACCTGGAGGTACAAATGCCTCAATGTCAGCCTTTTAAAGTCTGGTCTAAGCCTGACCCTTGACCTGCGTTTCCCCAGGGATGTCTGGGCGTGTGCGTGCGTGTGTGTGTGTAAAACTCGCATACCACAAAAGCTTCATGCCTCGTTCAGGCACTTAAAATCTAGGCAGTGCAGACTGCTGTCGATTGCATCACTAGGGAAATTAGCGGCTAACGTTGTCTGCTTATTGTGTCACAGCCGCATTGGAACTAATGAAACATATTGATCTCATATATCCACCTTAATTAAATGTAAACGGGCGATGAGCTCAGTGTCTATGACAGTTTCTCTGTTTGCTGAAGGGGTAAATGCAATGAAGAGTCTGTGACTGCTGCTCTGTGCCTGTTTTTATCTCTCAGCTCCATACTGTATGTGTAAATGAGCTGGGCTGCTGCCAGGAGCTCTGTTATGTGTGGGTGGCTGTGATAATTATAATTGATAATATGTAATTAAACTTGTCTTGTGGAGGAAAAATCTCGCAACATGTTGTGTCTATCCCACCCACACACTTTTTATATTGTCCAAGAGTAACAAATGCACTCAAAAAAAAGTCTTTAGCTAAACTTAATTCAGCTGTTAATAGTCACTGGTTTCAACATTGGAAATATTATAATTTTATTAACATTATATGAAACCTAAACTCTTCTGTACCTTGTTTAGTAAAAAGCTAACTGAATTAAGTTAACTCTAAATTTAAATTAGGCCAATAACTCATGAATTTCTCACAATATCTCACCGCTAATAGCACATGCTAAAACAATATATTTTCGACCAAATGGAACTTTCATAGTATTGACAGAAATTGTAAATAACACACAAGTCACTCCACTGGCTTTTATAACAAATTCCTCATGTTAGAATTGCTACGCATTTAGTAAACCTGAAGATTACAAATTAAAATGAATTACAAGCAACAGAATTACGTTAATCGGTAGTAATTTGGCAATTCAATGTGAATGCATTTCAATGCATTTTTAGCATTAGCATTAAGCCTAAGGGCTGATGATAGAGACCAGACCAGACTGAAGTGTGAATGTAAAGGAATCAGACCGCGAATCACGCTGTGAATCATGATCAAGGAAGCGTGATATCAGCTGATCACTTTATGAAAGTGAAAATGAGACCTGATTCACCACTATCTCCCCAGACACAACCTAAAAATAAAAGCAATTATACATTTTGCACATTAATTATGGATTATTTTCTCACAACATTAAGATGCAAATAGATACCAGAGAATAAAAATACTTTAAAGCAAAACACTAGGGCACTTAGGCACAAAGTGGCGAACCGACATGATGATAACTGTTTACTTTAGTGCTGTTTACAAACGTACAGCAACTCGTTGGTGATATTTTTTAGGGGATAATGAATAAAAGACAAGAATTATTCTTGTGTTTAATGGAATAAAGTGTTCTCTGTAGCTTGACAAAGTTATTTTTTTCTTTGTAAGTTAAAAAGCGTGTGACGCTTAGCGTGTCTCTGTAAACTTCTTGCGAAGTTACTGAGCTTTGTTTCCAAGTTTTATTCTGAAGTGTTGTTTCAGCGCCTTTATAAACAGTCAGTCAGCTGAGACCTTTTCAAATATACATGAGCGAGATGCTTTGGAGCCTCAGTTATGCACCAGTTCAGAGAAAATGCAGGAAAACGCACTTCTGAATTTCAATTAGCAAACCGTCTCCGCATGAGGTTGCCAGTGTTGATCTGCTACACAACTGCCTTCAAATATCTTTCACTGTGCAAATGCAAATGCAACCTGCAAATGAGTTTTAAACTCATAAAACCACAGCGTCGTGAATAATCGAACAGAAAATAGTAATACAAGCATTTGCAAGAGCGTTAATACGAAATTAAGTGTCTTGGCTTGTATTTGGACTGAGGCGATCTCACGAAACCTGTCAAGGGTTCACCTGCAAAATCAAAAGGTGTTTTCAGAAAACAAAGCCGCCTTAGGTGTGAAAGAATGTATTTAAGAAAATACTGAATGAATACAGTAACGAGAATCAACATTAACACAATCAACATTTTTTGAGGGTCAAATCTTTGCAGCTGGTTCAAGCAAGCACAAGTGCTTTGGTGTCTAAGCAGCAGCCCTAGAGGCTGTTATCTGAGATCTGTCCTCAGGGCCAGCAGGTGGCCTAAAAGACAGCATGAGTGGCAGGAGGGACTGGACTCAACATTCCTGCCTGGCAGAGGATTTACCTTCCTTTCACCCATGGTGCTCCCGTCTCCTAATGTCTGTGCCCTTGTCTGTCTCTGAGGCCCTTTTCACCCCCTCCCAGAGTGCACTGGGCTGTCAGCCACAGAACCAGATTAGAATCTTGAAAAGAAATTACTGAGACTGACTTTCTGTGTCTCTTCTAAGAGGAAACTACGCAGATGTTCATTGTGAAAAAGTCAAATCTTTAACCTTTGCAGTGTTTTACGACTGACATTACTGTTCTGGAAGTGATTAATATTTCCTAGTTCTTGATAAATCTGTTCCATCCATGAGGCAACACAGAAGCGCAATATTTACAGCATTCAGACGTGGGCAGACCGAGCCGGATTTTTGTTGCAGTACAAAGTACTGCACAAAGTTCTTGTACAAAGTACAAGAAACTCTATGAAAAATAAGCAACTTTGCAAACAGAAGACAGAACCATTTACAGATGACTGCAGTGTCCTGGACTCAATCTCTCATTTTAGGAACAAAAAACAGGACAATAAATTTTCTACTGTGGGATGACAGCATTACTGCAAAACTTAATGCATGTTTACCAATAACAATTGTGCGCTCATACAAATACTGTCTCGCTGTTTGAAAATCTTCTGGTTCCAGTTTAATCCAAAATCCGTGAATTTCTGTTCTTTTATGGTAAAAAGAATGTGCTGAAATTTCCTTTGAACAACAACACAGAAATTCTAAATCTGAGCAGGCAACCTCAAGCAGAGAATGTCTAGTTTCTGAGCCATTTCAAAAAATCCTTGTGGATTTAGTTAAGCATTATAATGTTTAGCTAATAATGTAAAGCTCGCTCCTGTTACGTCATGGAACCTTGGGATGTTTCGTAGAAGAGTGTTTAAAGATAGCAATGCATTTTTTAAGACCTCCAGGGTTCTTATGAAATCAGTCTGCAAGCATCAAAAAAACATTTATTCAAACCCTTCAACGGAGAGAGTGTGCAACAAACATGTCTACTGGTATTAGGCACCACGAATTCAGCTCTCAAGGACGCCAGAAGGATCTTCTGCATAATCCCTAAATGTCCTCTTCAAATGGAAATGTTTAGCAGGGAGGCATTTACAATTAAAGACAAAACTCCCCCAAAACAAAACTTAAATCCATGCCCCTTTTCAAGTGTCTGTAAGACTGCAAGCGAGAAAAGCAACCCTTCATTTCAGAGTTACGGCTGTTTTAAAACACAATCCAGCCAAGCGTTCAAATTCAGGGGTGAGAGACTGTAATTTACATCGATACCCTCATCATCCAAAGTTACACATGTGCAGTTTTTTCCTCTTTTCACAAACACATAAATTAAATGCATTGTATGAAACGTTTACACCTTCAGTAATCTGAGAAATGGTAAAATCTTAAAATGGCGGCAAGGCCCTGAAGTACATTGTGCTGTGGGAGCAATACAAGTTGCAGGTTAAAATCCATTTCACAGATGCGGGCATTTTCAAGTCCTGCTTAAGTAAACTTGCACTTTCCAATAGGCTTGTCCTGCATACTGTAGATGTTTAAACAGCGGGTTGTCCATCACGCAAATTCAATGTCCGAGAGGTGTTTGGGAAGCAATGGAACAAGACCGTGAACATGCTGTACTGCCAGTTATGGTGAAAGAAGATGATTCATGACGGAAATCATGCTTAAAAGTCTTTATTGTCACCATATACACCAAGCGATGTTTGCTGATCTTCTGGAATGTTCTTGACCTCGGGTCGGGTTGCAAAAGTGTGTCACACTAGCAAAAACATACTTCAAAAACCCACGTAACAGAGCATACATTGGTGCAAGAGGTTATTGTGTCATCGTGCCACTGATTTGGCAATGGACAAGCATGGGTTTAGCTTTGTGCTGTAGGGAGAAGACGACAAAGGCCTTCCTTCTGAAGATACTTCAGCTGGTTTCTGTGCCTCCTCTCCGCAATGGATAATCAGTTTTTGAGAGGTGCTCTGCAGAGTGGCTGTGACCAAACACAGCCACACCACACCCACCAAGCAGAGGTGCTTCGGACCAGCCAATGACAAACCAGTTCTGCTGTGCTCCATTCAGTGTGGTCAGAAGACCATGGCACCTGCAATGAGAGAAAGGTATCATATAAAACCAGACTTCCTGAAAGCACAAGCCAGGCACTGTAATCTGAATCTACTGCTCTCCAACTTGATGCAAATGTAAAA
>JAZGTJ010005989.1:15767-26095 GCA_036877575.1 Botia almorhae | reverse complement strand
TTTACAAAAGAAGTAATAGTAAAGGTAGTGGTGGTGTGTTAGTTGATTAGTTAAGGAAGTGAAGATGAAATAGTTAAGTTTTTAGTCGTTTCTTGAAAACAGCTAATGACTCCGCCGTTCTGATAGAGTTATTAAGTTCATTCCATCAACCGGGCAAAGTGAAAGTAAGAGTCAGGGAAAGCGATTTCTTCCCTCTTTGGGATGGAACCACAAGGCGACGATCATTAGCTGAACGCAAGTTTCTGGAGAGCACATAAGTGTGAAGAAGTTAGAGCAGGTAGGGAGGTGCGAATCCAGTAGTCACTTTGAATGCAAACATCAGAGCGTTGAATCTGATGCAATAAGTGACAAGTGCTCTTTTAGGCTTGTTAAAGACAATCAACTGCAGGGGCTTAATAGTACAAGCCGGAAGCCCTGTGAGGAGAGCCTTGCAGTAGTCCAGTCTGGAGAGAACAAGAGCTTGAATGAGAAGTTGTGCTGCATGTTCCCATAGAAAGGATCTGACCTTCCTGATGTTGAAGAGAGCGAATCTGCAGGATTCATTACTCCAATCATACCAATCATTACTCCAGAGCTTTTGACCTTCGTGAATGGAGTAATGGTTGAGAAATTGTGATGAAGAGATGGGTTGAGTGAAACCGTAAGCATTTCTGTTTTAGCAATGTTGAGTTGAAGGTTATGGTCCTTTATAAGAAAAGGAAGAAAAGGACGTGATGTGAGGCCAAGTATGGTGACCCATACTCGGAAATTGTGCTCTGCATTTAACCCATCCAAGTGCGTGCACACGCACAGTAGTGAACACACACACACACCGTGAACACACACCCGGAGCAGTGGGCAGCCATTGCTGCGGTGCCCAGGGAGCAGTTGGGGGTTCGGTGCCTTGCTCAAGGGTCTCACCTCAGTCGTGGTATTGAGGGTGGAGAGGGTGCTGGTAATTCACAATCTCCACCTACAATCCCTGCCGGACCTGAGACTCGAACCTGCAACCTTTGGGTTACAAGTCCGACTCTTTAACCATTAGGCCACGGCTGCTTATCCAACACGATATGTTCGTCAGGCAGGCTGAGATGCAAGACGGTACCGTGGGATCATCAGGGTAGAAGGAGAGGTAGAGCTGGGTGTCATCAGCATAGCAATAATAGGAAAAGCCATGTTTGTAAATGGCAGATCTTAGAGACGCTGTGTAGATGGAGAAGAGAAGTGGTCCAAGAACTGAGCCCTGGGGCACCCCAGTGTCTAGTTGTTGCAGGTTAGACACCTCTTCCCTCCAAGACACCCTGAACGACCTGTCAGAAAGGTAAGATCCTAACCATCGGAGTGCAGTACCTGCAATGCCTAGTGATTTGAGCGTAGTCAGCAGGATCTGGTGATTTACAGTATCAAAAGCAGCTGACAAATCCAGCAGAATACGAACTGACGATTTGGAGTCTGCTTTAGCCAGTCTGAGGTCTTCAACAACCGAGAGCAGTGCAGTCTCAGTCGAATGACCTTTCTTGAAGCCGGATTGGTTGTTATCCAAGAGGTTTTTCTGGGTAAAAAAGGCAGAGCTGACTGAACAAAACTTTTTCCAGAATCTTGGCCATTAATGGAATGGTTACCCTAGCCTGCTTAAATTTAGTGGGGAAAAGTGTAAAGAGATGTGTTAATTATATGAGTAAGTTCAGAGTGTGTTAATAGCGCTATCAGTATCAAGTAAGGAGAGTTTGTCAGATGGAGGGAGTGCAGATGAAACCATAGCAGATAGTCTAGTGGGTCAGAGTGAGCATAGGTTTTTGCGAAAGGAGACCAGTAATGGGGTGTGGGGTGGTTCAGGAGTGATTTGGATGTTGAGAGTGTGAAGGAAATGATCCGATGTGTGTAGTGGAGTGACCAGTGTTTCGAAAGCAGAGCAGTGTCTTGTATAAATGAGGTCGAGCTGGTTACTGAATTTATGCATAGCTGAAGTTGGCACACTGTTGAGGTCAAAAGAGGCAAGAAGAGTGTGGATGTCAGTAGCTTGAGGCTTTTCAACGTGAATGTTGAAGTCACCAAGCAGCAGTAGAGGAGTTTCCTCATCAGGAAGGGATGACAGGAAAACATCCAGCTCATCCAAGAAGTGAGTTAATGGACATGGGGGCCGGTAGAGGCCAACCAGATGACAGTGAAAGGAGTGGGTAATAGTAGCTGCATGAGATTCAAAGGAGCTGATTGCAGCTATAGATGGTCTCTGAGAGAATTTCCAGTCCCTAGAAATCAGAAGCCCAGTCCCCCCACCCCTTCCTGTCTGACAAGAAGTGTGGGAGAAATAAATTTGGTGGAGAGGGCTGCGTGTGTAGCAGTGTTCTCAGGTTTTATCCATGTCTCGGTTAGAGCCATGAGGTTGAGGTTAGAGTGAGTAGCTATGTATGTAATAAAGTCTGCTTTGTTAACAGCAGTCTGACAATTTCAGAGGCCCACAGAAACAGTTAGTGATGTATCATAAGACATATGTACAGTATGAAGGTTATGAGGATTGCGACGCCTGTAGCGTACATCATGTGATTTGCGGGTGTTAGTAACAACAGGAATAAGTAGACACATAATCTAAGTGCTTATGTAAGAGGTACGAAAGGAAGTAAAATAAAGAAAATAGTACTCAAGTGCTTTGTCGGTGTCTTTGCTCGGTGGAGTGGGCTCGCAGGTAGAGTCACTGGTCTTTACACTTGTCAGTCTTCACACGAGGAGGGCTGCCGCGACCGCTGCCGTGGTGAAATAAATGTTAATATACTCCCCTGAAACTCGTAAACAAGGTAAACAATTATTGTAAACAAGGTAAAAACAAATACAGTTTCTACCACTGCGCTATAAACAACTAAAGACAAGTCTAAATGTACTTGCACGCTGCTGGTCTTGTTGCTAAAGTGCTTCTTCCCCTAAATCACCAGACGTCACGTTCTTTTTTTTTTCCTCTCTGCTTTTCAACTTCGTTTCAGATTTTCTGCATATTTCTTTAATACTGTCGGCTTCGGAGTAATGAATCAAGAACTTCGTGATATGCAGCATCAACTTATTGCTAGTACCATTGCTATCATATGACCAACTACCCGACCGCTGACAGGGTTTACCCGTCCGGCGGCCTGAGCCTTCCGAACTCTCGTCGGAAGCTGCGAGAGCCCTTCTGGTGGAGCTTCGATTCTTACGCCATTTTTTAATCTCATTTAATATTTTCCACATTTTGTTTAATACCCTTTGATTCCGCAGTAAGATTTAAACAATTTCATAATTACTAATATCTTCCCTTCGTTATGTTGTCACTATCTGACCGAGAGCTTTCTCGCAAGCTCCTGTTGGACGCTGCGAGAGCCCTTTTGGTCCAGCATTGTAATATTCAAACGCCTTCATGCCACTTTTATTTACTTTACTTTTTTGGGGGATTTTCTTCCCGTGGCTGTCTGGCCTTTTTTTGGGGAGTACTCTGGGTTCGGGCCAAATTCCGAGCTCTGAGTCATCCCCCCGGACAGCACGCCAAATACGCATTAATGTTAATTTGCGATTGCATGTTAGTGCAATCTTGTGAAAGTACCAAAAAAAGGATGGGGGCCCGTTCAACTTCAGAAGTGAACCATACTCTGTGGACACAGTTTCAAAATGTAGATGCTTAAACTCATTGTATTCTAAATTTATTAGAACACATACTTTCACATTGAGATCTGGCCAGAACACAGGAAGTTTCTCTGGTTTGCTTTTGGGGGCAAACCAAATCAAGTGCTTCCTTTGGGCCTAGCCTTATCAGCCTGAATGTTCACAAAGTGTGTGGATGCTGCTCTGGCTCCTTTGTGACTCCAGAACATCTGCATGCTAAATTATATTAACAACTAGTTTGTGATGTTAAGAAGTAAGTGTTAGCTTACATAAATAAAGTGCTTGGGGTTGAGGTGTGTAATCAATTCATGAGGCCTGGGGAATGGCAACTTCCTCCACAAGTAGTGGAGTCCATTTGGCAGTGGTACAGCTGAGCGGAAGTGGATTTTTTGCCTCTGAGGAGTCAACTTACTGCCCTCTGTTGTTTGCCCTCACTCCTTTAGCCCAATTAGGGCTGGATGCCATGATGCAGATCTCGTCTTGGTCTGTATGCTTTTAATCTTCAAACATATATCAAAACTATGACACATGCTATCTATGTCAAATACTGAAAATGCATTCATGAAATCAAGACTTGATTATTGTAATGTGTTAATGGGTGGTTGTCCTTCGAGTTTTGTACAAAAACTCCAGCTGGTCCAAAATGCAGCAGCCAGAGTTCTTATGAGAATATTTGCCCAGTTCTGTCAACACTGCACTGAATGCCTGTTAAGCTTAGTATAAACTTCAAAATTCTACTAATAAGACCCTGAATGGTTTACCTCCTTAGTACTTAAACAAGCTCTTTTCTCATTACAGTATTTCAAGTTCACTGCAATCTTAAAATCAAGTGCGGGTGGTAGATCCTTTTTATTCTTGGTGCCCAAACTCTGGAACAGCCTTTCCAGTGTTTTCCAGGAGGCAGATACACTCTGCCAGTTTAAATCTATATTACTCAAATCTCCTAGGGCTGCATTAATTAGGTAAACCAGAACCAGGGATACGTCTCATAAGAATAGATGTACTGGCTTCTGTCTGTATTTTATTTTCCCAAGGTCCTGTAGTCAGCAGGATCCAGACCAGATTGTGGGGAGACAAGATGAGACACAGACAGACCCCAGACAGACCCCAGACAGACGCAGCTCCAGTTTGACCTGAAACTTGTTCAATTTCTGGTGTAGCTAGATGCCAGGTTAAGATTACAACCATAACCTGGATCATTCACAATCTAGATTCTACATTTTTGTTCCCTGCCTACTGCCCAGGAAAGTTTTAGCTTTCCTGTAGCTCAGTGGTTAGAGCATGGCGTTAACAACGCCATGGTCATGGGTTTGATCTCAGGGATTGCACATACTCAGAAACAATGTATATTATAATGCAATGTAAATTGCTTTGGATAAAAGCGTCTGCCAAATGCATAAATGTAAATGTAAGTTTTTAACCAAAAAAGTTACAGATTGCAGCTTTAACGTGCCAGAGAAGAAGTGGCCCTCCCAGTTGAGCCTGGTTTCTCCCAATGTTTTTTCCCATCTATACATCATTAAAGTTTAGATTTCTTGCTACTGTTGCCCTGTTGGGTTGCAGCTTGGGAGACTGCTGACATTTAGCTTTTTTAGCTTTTAATATAATGATCTAACTACAGTCCTAAGACTCTACTATTTAATTTTTTTTCTCCCATTCTCTTTTATTATGCAGTGTTCAGATATTTTAGTATCTTCTTACTAAGGTTCATGTCCATGTAAGCTGGAATGGCATATCTTGCAGAATATGATAACTGTCATCTAACATATTATTTAACTAAATGTTGCGTAGTCTCAGTAGTACATACTGTTTCTGTCAGCCGTTCTGGCTTCTTGTTTGAGTATCTGAAGAACATCTTGCCAGGATCCTGACATCCCCAGTGTTCTGTGTCAGAGTGTAAGGTTTAGATTCCGACTCATCTTAGTCTTGGTTCTGGTTTCGGGGAGTCGGAATCTAGACTCACGCTCTGAGTGCACTTGTTTGTCCTTGTTTTCTGTTTTATTGAATGCCCTCGTGTTTGCTGTCCCATGCCGGTTTGTTGTCTAAGTTATGTCAAGCTTTGTCTAAGCTCTGTCGAAGTCTTGTTCCTCGTCTGTAAGTTGATTGTCTGAGTTCCCGTTTCATAACGTTTTGATGTTTGTATTTTAGTTCATTTAAATAATATTTATGCTGTTGTTTTTATTTCTGTTTAGTTTCCGCTTTAGTTTAAAGTTTATTGCTGTTTGCCCCCTTGCGGGTTTTGCTTTCTGTTTTCGTTATTAATAGAGTGTGCTTTCTGTAAATCGCTGTCTGCAACTGGGTTCTTCTTGTCTGATCGGGACAGTTTCTGTAGGCTGTCTGGATACATTACCTTCTCATAAACCACTGAGATAGGTATGAGTCTTCACATGCAATGACAGGTATTTTTGATGCACGTCTATTTATTCAAATAGTTCAAATGTGTTGTAGTTATCAGTTCAGTCAACTTTATATTCATAAACCAATTACAATTTTATTACATCTAATTAGTTTTACTCATATACATCATGAAGAGTAAAATTTGCAATAATACCACGTATTTTGTTTTCTTTGTTATTTTAAAATCTTCCTATTTACTGTACTTTTATTTTTATTGTATGTAAAGCTGCTTTGAAGGATTACAACACTGTAAATAAGTTATATAAATAAAAAGAATTAAATTAAATGCCTTTCCCCAATAGACTGATAAGCTGTTGTGGAAGTGTGTCCAGTGTGTGATTAGACTGTTTGCTCTCTTTTTTCTCAGGTTATACCAGAGTATATAAGAGTTATAAGAGTTTTTGTTTCTAAGTAGTAAAAGAGCAGGTTGATTAGTGTCTTTGGTTATGTTGTGGTCTCTTTTCTTGCATTGTTTAATGTATAAGTGATCCATTGAAGGAAGATCAGCCATAATGATCCTCTCTGCAGTCTTGATGACCCTCTGAAGAGCCTTCCTCTCTGCCTGGGTGGTGTTTTCATACCAGATATTGATGCCAGTAGTGAGAATGGTCTCCACCAGTCCCCTGTAGGCCAGTGTGAGTGGGCAGCAACTTAGCCCAGCCTTCCTAAGCAGCCTTATGAAGTAAAGCCGCTTCTTGCCTTTTTTCACCATGGTAGTGGTGTGTATAGTCCAGCAGAGGTTAGATGATACTTTGAGGCCGAGGAACTTGTGGCTTTCCACCCTCTCCACTTCAGACCCTTTGATAATGAGAGGTTGCAGAGGGGGGGGCTTTCTTCCTAAAGTCTATCATGATCTCCCTGTTTTTTGTTTTGTCTACATTAAGGATGAGGTCGTTGTCCTCTCCGTAGACAATTATGTCGTTGACCGCAGCCCTGTAGCCTGCCTTGTCCTCAACTGCAGGGGGTCAACGGTGTTGAGGATCACAGTGTTGATGTTTGAGGACCAGCTTTTCCATGCACTTCATGGCTACTGGTGTGAGTACCATTGGTCTGTAGTCATTGTGGGTGGATGCATCTGTTTTCTTGGGGACCGGGATGATGATGTTTGACTTGAAAATAGCTCTACATAGATGAACAGGTGCGTGCATGTTTGTATAATATATGCATCATTTTTTTGTGCCTCGAACAAGAGGGTTCTATTGAGCCCCCCTGCCCCACTCATATGCCAGCTTTTGCCTGGGCCTGAAAACTTTCAACAGTTATTGAACATGTTCAGGGGCCAAAAACGCAATTTGGAATCCTCAATATCTTGTCATGATGCTTATCAAGATTGGTGATGATCACATGAAATCCCTAGAGAATAAATTTAAAAGTTTACGCATGCAATTTTGGTTCTGTTGGGCAAGGTAATAAGTGTTAGTGCAAAAGTTGTTGACAAGACCAAAACATGTACCAAGTATGGAAGCAGTTGTTAGAGCATGGCATTACCAACACCAAGGTAATGGGTTTGATCCCAGGGATTGCACATACTCAGAAATAATGTATATCATAATGCAATGTAAGTTGCTTTGGATAAAAGCGTCTGCCAAATGCATAAATGTAAATGTCAATAATAATTCACACAAAAGACACGATGCACACATGCGTTACCAAATTCACATGCATGAAACTTAATTAAAAATATATATATATTCACAAAAATGAACTCATGTGCACAAAATAAAAATACATATTCATAAAATACGTGTCACAAACGCAAAGCTCTATTCACAAATTTACAACTGTGAACAAAAAGTTTAAAATCTTTAAAATTCACGAGTTAATCGTGACTGTGAACATACGAATTGTCATTCATGTGTGAATTGCCCTGGATTTACGTGTGTGTGTTTTTGAGACTGTCCTGGCAGCACGTTTCTGACTCGTACTCTTTAGCTAATCAGATGTAAGCTCAACATTCAACCAATCATAACCTGCCGCAGGACTCAAGAAGCTCAGCTTTGCACACCTTTTAGATGGTTATTCACACAGATAGTGGATGGAAAATGATCTTTGCTTTACTGGAGATTTCTGGTGATAAACAAATACTTGTTTATCTACTTACAATGACAACTTGGCAACAATGGCCAAATTTTTACGATACAACTTTATGGGATGCCATAAAGTCAAAAGCAGAAGAAGAAGAAGAAAACACCTTTGGGCCCTGTTTCCAGCTCCAAAGTGACGGATACCTCCTACAAATCCCACTGTATGAGGTTGCTTAAATTTGTAAGAGCTACAGTGACATCCTCTGGCATTTGTATTATTTCAGCCAGGGCACTAAAGAATACTAGTTCCTGTCTGCAAATAAACTGTAGGTATTTAATGTTCAGTGGCTGTCTCTCCAAGACATGAATCAAACAATCATAAAGAATGTACTGCTGGAGAGATTCTTAACAAAAAAGTAGATATAGATGTATTTCAATGTACAGACAATATGTTATAGCATACATTTCCACTTTAAACAAAAAGGTTTCTAAATATCTTATTCTGTATATCTTGTTTGAGCATTGTTTTAAAGTAGTGTCTGTCACTAAAGTACAACATTCTTCACATATTCATTACTGAAAATGTAAGTTCACACAGACCTGACACAAACTCCAGTTTAGAAAGTCATAATGAATTATCATTTCACCACACTCAAAATGTAAAGACAATAGTCAGTAACATGCTATTTTTACTATCCTGACTGCATCATTTCTGTTTAAAATTAAAAACTGCAACTGTGATTGTCTTGACTAACAAACATACTGAGACGATAAAGTGTTATAAAACAAAGTAATAACTTACACATGCATAATTTGGAAAGTTGTCCGGCTTGATGACAATGATACATGTACCAAGATTGGTGACCGTAGGTAAAACTAATCCCATTACTTTAGTCAAAAGGGGGCGCTACAGAGTGAGTTAAAAAGGTTGGGAACCACTGGCCTAGTGGTTGTTAAAATGCTAACATTTGTGCTTCAGTACAGTAATGTGTATGTGTCGTTTTCTGGACAATCTAAGCACAACCTAAATTGCTGGCTCTAACTGTTGGTTTAAAGTTGGTTCAACTGTTAGTTATAACAGCGTCATAATCACCTTTTGGCTATATTGTTACAACATTGTAAGAAGGTTGGCAACATAGAGACAATGTTTTGTGTTTGCTGGAAAAAACATTCTGAATTTGGATGGCAATGAAATCACTGATGTACTGCAGAAAATATTTTATGTCCCCATGAGAAATAATTCTGCACTACCTGTGATTGCACATTCTATATTAATTCATTAATTAGATAGTCAAATAGAAAGTACATTTTTTACAGTATAGTACAATTTTTTTATTTTTTTATTTGGATTGATCACACTGCATTTGAATGACAGTATGTGGGTGCAGAATGATCTCTATCGTTTTGAATAATAACGAAAGGTACAGAAATGTGTACCTTTGCACAAACTTAAACATTATTACTCCTGAGTATTGGCCCTGTAAAACTTTGTGACCAGCAGGATAGAAGACAAGATGGAGGCATGCAGCAACATCTAAGACAGAGGAAGCGATGGCAATTGGAGCATGCATACTTAAGAGAGCTGGTGTGTAGAGCACCAAGCACTGGTACATCTATCAATTCACAATGTAAAGAATAAAACACAATAGGCTGATTAGGTGGGGGAATCAGACCCTCTGGATGTGTCTCACAACCTGTTGAGCTGCCTATTGATTCATTTTTTAGCATAATTGGAATGTACCAATGAATCTTCAAAACACTGCATTGGCAGGAAGCTTGCTACGTTTAAAGTCGTTGATAACCAAAATACTGTCTAGGTAGGCAGCTCCTTTGGTTTTAAGACTGTCATGACTATAATGCCAATTGGGTAACCAGCTACTGCATGAAATAGTGAATGTGTATTTGCAGAGATTGTTGTAATGAAGCGTAAAAACTATTGTTTTGCATGCAGCACAATCATCCACAAGGCTGCCATGGCAGAAATGAGGACAAACACTATCACGCATGCACTACGCCATCAGGATGCCTTTGTCCTCATCTGTTGTATATCTTTTCTTGTATCTCTTTTCTCATTCCCCACCCCCATCTGCACTCCTGCTTGCCAGAGCCACTCTCATGGAGCAGGCTAACAGGTGCTTGTTTCTCCAGAGGTTACCCCCCTCTACAGATGGCTATTCTTATGTCCTGTAGTAAACGTCAGTCTGGCTCTCTCTCTCTCGGTCTCCCTTTCTCTCTCCCTTGTTCTTCTTTTCCATTCTGTTCTCCCAGCTGCTGCTTCCTGCTAAAGCCAAGTTATCCCTGATC
>JAZGTJ010005989.1:0-15762 GCA_036877575.1 Botia almorhae | reverse complement strand
TCTTTAATTCCCTCCCCCATCTGAGCTCTCTCAGCGCCTCCTCTGCCCCCTCATTTCTCAAATCCTCTGCCGTACACCAGCCCTATGCAGCCCAATGCTACTCTTTCATTCCATTTTCTCTGGTGCTCTGCTGCTACTGCTGTTTGTGTTTGCTCTGTCATATCATTTGTGTTCGCTCAGGTCTTCTGTGGAGAGAGCAAGACATCAGACACTTTTTTATGCCAACCATTGACACAAAGAAAAGATTACCACCTTATCGGACAGAACTGTTTGTGTAATTGGGGAAAAGAACTGTGTTGTGGACTCATTTTACATCAAGGCAAGTGAATTTATTTTTCACAATATATGGATTTTGTTTTAAAAAATTGACTGATTGTCTCAAGCATAATGTGAATAACGTTTTGTGTGAATGGCTGTGGCCGTACAGCTTAGATAACGGTAAATGCAGCTTAGAGTCAATTAATGGTGTGCTAATGGCTGTGCTACTTTACTCTTTATGCTGTGTTGACGCTTTGAAATGGCCGTTAATTTATCCTAACCTGTGCTACCAGCAGTAGCTGCGGTGAGTTAGCAAAGGCTGTTTTGAATATACAAAGGTGAAGGTAATGCTGTTGTGAGTACAGTGTTGTGTGCTTCAGCTTGTTTGGTTGTGTTATGATGTTGTCATGATGAATTGTGTTTGCGGCTGTGCTGTGGGTGAGACTGTGTGTGGTTTTGATTTTTAAAAGCCATTTGATACACCTAACGTATTCATGTAAATAGTAGGTTGTTTTTGATTGACTGTGTAATAATAAATTGTGGTTTGATTAATGCGTTTAGTTATACCTGTGCTCAATGAAGTTAACTGAGCTAGCACCCAGGTAATTCCATCGTTGATCTGTAAAGATTGCAGGTTTCAGTCGTTATGATGGATTGACTAAAATCGATGTGGTTGGAGGTTATTACATTTCTAAATGACATAAAACAATCAAAAAGGCCTATTGCTTTGGTTTGACACCTGCACTAAATCAAATCAGAATCTGATTGGGCCATTTTGATACATCAAAGTAAAGCTGATGAATAGTATGTTGTTTTCGATTCACTATACTAAACAGAATTTTGTTATTTTGGTTTGGTAAAGGCTGTTTATTTAGACCTGTGTTGCATGGAGTTAACAGTGCTAGCAGCCAGTAGTGGTGTTTTACTGTAAACACTGCAGCCTCCATTTGTAAAATTTGTTGATATCCATGTATGTATGATTATCTATATGTAATTAAATGTTAATAAATTTTCATATTACATAATCAATATATCCGAAATACACCTGTGTCACATTGTTTAACATTAAAAAAAGCCCTTACACTCACCCTGAACCAAAGGATGACAAAGGTAATGACAGTTTATTGCATTTTAATAAATCTTTGTGTTTATTAAGCATTAATGTGAATATCTTTAAGTGTTTGGAATTGTGACAAGCTGTACAGTTTTTTGGTATTTGAAGAAATAAGGTAAGGGACAGTACATGATGTATCTCTTACGGAGATGTTTTGTGTCATTATGTATGTGATGAGTAACGGATGTCTCAGCTTACTGTTGGTATCAATTGATTATAATCATCCCAGATATGTAAGACAAAATGAGTGAAAGATGATATTGCAGATAAAATAATGTTCAAATTCAATATTTTGACACGGTGTAATTCAAACAGATGAGGAGCAACTAGAGTTGAATATCAGTTACGCCCAGCTCATAAAGGACAGATGGCTGTGTTCTCCACTTTCAGTCTGTCTCACACACACGCACATCCACTATAAACACACATGCACGCACACACACACAGCTTATCTAATTCATCTGTGCAGTGCGTATGGCCCTGTGCTACACAGAGACTCTTTTCACAAATAAAATGGGCAGCTGCAGCGTTAGGAAGCGGCACACAGAGAGATCCACCAATCTTATGGCAAGGAAGGAAAACAGCAGAAAAACGGTAGAGGTCAAGACCAGATGCTGTCTAAACAAAAGAATCTTTCTCAAGAAACACCACAGGGAAGCATGGCACTTGCCATAGTGTCTTTGTGTGTGTGTCGCTGCATTGCAGGGGTCTTTGGCATTAGTCTGTGTTAATGACTCACATTCACCCCCGTTTCAACTGTCTCCAGACATTCTGAGTTTTGTTTTTGTGCATTTGTGTTGTTGTGAGTTGACACAAATGACATGTCAAATTCATCATTTTGAAAAATGTGTTAGGCTAGAAACGTACTCTATGCACGATCAGAAATACAGACACAAATACATAGTCTTGTTGAGTATACTATATTGTTGTATATCATATCTTTGCATTACTGTGGCAACAAACTTCAGTGGCTTTAGAGAGTGCTCTGAAAGGAGGATGGGATTTTATGCTTTCAGAGCTAGCTTGCTGTTGTTAGCCTCTCTGAAATTGCCTACCCTTTATTATACTATCATACTCTTTTTTAACTGATTTTGATAATGCATTTTAGTTTTTATTTAAATTTAAATATTTTTTCCAGATGCATTATTGTTATGCTGGTTAAAATTCTCTCGAAATCCTGATAGCAGTCAATAGATGAAGTGGTCTAAATATATTTATATAAATACATATCTTTCTGTGAAAGTTGCAGGAACATAAAATGTTTGTCCAATAGGATATCCTGCTTGCCTATCACATGTATGCAATCATGTTTTGGAGGAGGGAGTGGCTTTTTTTAAGGCGTTCTGAAGGGAGAGTTTAATTTAATGCTTTCGAAGCAATATAGTCAAATAATAAATTCAGCAGAGAAGAGATTTGTGTGGAAATCATACCAACTCACCTTGTGATTAACTGTCTGCCACTAATATCACCCTTTCAGATTCAGGTACTTTGACATAAACTCTGGATCAAACCTGAGTTCAAAAGAGAGTTTTAATAGCTTTGTACAAAAGGCCAAAATGTACCATCAGATATTATTAAACCAGATGTGGTGTTATTCAGGCAGCGAGTTATAAACATGACTAATTTGAACTAGCTAAGATTCTTATCAAACTGCTCCTACACTACAACAGTTGTTGTTACAATAACAGTGAAGTAAAATAATCAAAGAGGTCTTTGACTGATATTCCTTGCTATTGTGATATAAGGTCATTGTACTTTAAAAATCAAACATCCTTTAAAAACAGCTTTTATTGATACTTATCAAAAGCAAATTGCTATTTTCTTTGTGGTGCCACACAAATGAATACATGACACCACCTGACTTGTAGACACTGACTTGTATAGCTGGCTGTTTTGTTATTTGTTACTTGGACTTTGCTTTGTTTGAAAATTGTTGATAATGTTAATTGTACTTTTAAAATACTTGAAGTTGTGACAGCCTATTCCTGACACATGTTGTAATGCAGCAATGCACAAAAAATTAGGTTATGCAACTAGAAGTATTTGCTTTTAGGTATTTCATTTACATTCACAATGCAAAGCATCCTCTGCAGTCCACCCAGATGTACTTGCCTTGCCAACATATCAGCCAGAGGCCACAGGGACACTGAAATATTGGTTGTGCTGCTTAGCACAACATGCATAAAAGATTTACCAGTATGAGGGTGGTTAAGTTCTAGTGATATAAGTTAACTTAGAGTTAACTTGCAATTTAGAATACATGGACAGAATTGCTGCATGCGTTGACAAAAATTTGAATATACACTACTAAATATACACAAAAGTTCAGGATAGTAGGATCACTTGCCTGAAATGTTTCTTATGATTTTAAGCTATTTCATCTAAAGCTGTTTACTTAAATATCACAATAGCCACATCATTGTGATCAACCGACAACACCAAACGTATTTTCCAAGTTTATGTTAATTACTTAATGCATGCAGAAAATATGAGACGATTATTTTTGTCACATTTATTGCCTCATCATTGCAACACGATGCAAGATCAACAATCCATTCATAATGTAGTATCTTCAATTTCTGTTCTTTATTCAGACCAGATTCAGATATTTTAAATTCAGTTTAAAATCTCTGTCTGCCAGTTGGTGGTGCTGTGACTCACAATAACCATTAGTCACCTGGACCAAACATACAGCTCAAGATTAAACAAAATCACTTGTGATATGAGCCACTTCCTTTCCCTTTTTTGCCATTAATTTATTTCACCTGTACCAAGTTTCGATTTGGTGGTGCTGGCTCCAAACTTTGCAGGTCACCTCAGACTATGGTGATGATAAACCATACTAAGTTTTGTAACACTACACAATTGCATTTGCTGAATACTGCATTTTATGACAAAATGTAAAATGCACGATCATGGAACATTGGGTATCTTTTGATCCATTTATTTTTACATTTATCCATTTGGCAGACAAATTCCATAACCTTTTGTCAGGGGTGTCTCAAGATACCAAATATCATCCAAAGCGGACAAATGCTGTAGAAGTTTGAAAAAGTAGGTTTTTCAGAAAATTCTAAAGGGCTGAAAAATATTTAGGACTGAAAATAACAGGGTGTGTTGACATCGGCATGAGCCAAGAAATCAGAGGAATAAATTTTGTTTCATTTCTAGGACTTAAGAAAAGTTATGAATATAAACATGAGTAACACTTTGAACTACACTACAGTGTTTGAGGTAGATTCAATTTGCTTTGATAAAAATTTGGACTGTACCTGTGTGCTAAATTTCATAACTTTCCTCTGTACTGTTCTATGGGCTGCCATAGATGCAAGAGGCATGGGGCAGCATCATACTTAAAGTGAGCATAGCACCTTTCCCCCAGTTCCTCTCTGGGCGCTGCAGTAATAGCTGCCCATTGCTCCAGGTGTGTTCACAGCTTGCAGTGCTTGTTCACTACTCAGTGGTTGGGTTAAATGCAGAGGTTACATTTCAAGTATGGGTTATTGTACTTGACAAATATGTCACTATACTAATACTATACTAATAAAAATACAAATAAAAAAACGAATGGACATAATAGAAATAGAGTCACAAATGTAGCCACAAGCAGCAATTATCGGGGTCAAAGCAGGTTTGAAAAAGTGGGGAAAAGGCCAGTAATAAGATGGTGACATTTCTAGTATAATGCTGTAGCTTTACTGTCATTAGATTTTTTTCTGAAGTGAATGCAAATGAACCAACTTTATTATAAACCTATTTATCTGAGAGTTGAAATGATTAATAGAATTTGTTAGGACATCCACCAAAGAAGAAGTATACCACTTTTCAACTATATGAAACATATATGACATTATTAAGGATTTTCCTTGATCCTTGATTTTCCTTTCCTTAATGTCCTCATGTCTCCCAAGTTTCGTTAAGTTTAGACTTTGGTTTCAGAAGATATTGGCCAATTAGTGAAACCCAGAGAATTCCTTGGCACATATGTGCTAAATGGCTTGACCAACTGAAAATCTTTTAATAACTTCTTGCCATGAGATTCTTTTCAAATCAAATTCAAATCAAATTTTATTTGTCACATACAAGATCATACACAGTACGACATGCAGTGAAATGCTTTTTGCCAAGTCTCGAGCAAATTGGACAAATAACCTAGGAGGGGTTTGAAAAAGTAGATTTTTTGGAAACTTAAAAAAGTCAGAAAGAATTATAGACAGAAATGAAGTTTGATACTTTTTCAATGTTTTAAAGAGCCAGCATTTATGATTCAAAGAAAACATGGTCCTACGTGGTTGTAAATAAGCTTATTATAGTGACACCTGGTGTCCGGCAGGTGGATGCGGGTGGGATTTATCCCACCAAGTTTGGTCTTGGCGCCCAGACAGTTTTTTTAGTTTTTGTTTTGCTCCTCAAAACTTTGGGCTCGGCTCAGTTTGGTACGCAAATATCATTTCCATAATAGAGAGCTGCTTTTTTTTAACTTAATGGACAAAATGTGTAATAATCTGATCTCAGAGCTTATTTTATGTAAAAATCCAAAAGCCTACGGAAAATCCCATTGACTTTTTGTCAAGGGAGTCCATCATCCCAGCAGCTTTCTATTGCTATAAACTATTTACATCTGCATGTAAAATCTCTGGAGCTGAAACCAAGTTATGGTCATAGGCATTGCATTTCCAACACGCTCAACACATTTTACCAATCACAGTAGTTTAGACCATCTGACCAATAAGGGTACACTGGGCATTTGGAGAGGGAGTCTTGGAAGAGACAGAGCGTTGCTTGAGTATTTTTAGGCAGTGGGTGATGAAAAAAGATACACTATGAGAAAAAGAACACAGTTTTTTTAAAGAGTACCTATCATGCTAATTACAAAGTTCATAATTTTATTATTGGTGTATGTCAGAATACATTTGTGTTTGTTGTTCATTTATTGACTGTTCAGGACCCTTTAGTAACTTTTAAAACTAGTGCAGTTTTAAAAACCAAATGGAGACTGTGTTGTGTAAGAGAAACTTTCTCTGAGTGGTAATTTAGTATGTAAATATATCTGAAATTGCTGCACTGTTGCTGACTTTTTTGGTGATTTGAATGAAATTTATGCTATTTCTGCATTAATTGCTAAAACTAGAAGAGCTTTTGCTACTGTCAAAGCTTGCCCTGCAGTGGCTGCAGAAGCTGTTTGCTCTTTTCTGTTCTCACAAATCAGCTTATCAAGGGTTACTGTTACCCTGTCCATAGAGGACAGGGGTAACAGTAACCCTGTATGAAATTATAAATGAAGGAAATATATTATAGAGTTGTTATATTTTATGGAGTTTGAGTTTTGTTCCTTTATATGAAAGCTTTGGCACCTTTGGTTTAGATCCTGATATTCCTTCTTGATTCTTGCTTCTTGTTTTTTATTACATTTTATTCATGTTTTATTGGACTGCAGTACAATGTGTAACGGGTTACAGAAAGCTTTGCCCAGGTTGTGTCCAGCAAAGATACAGTGTGCCGTATCTGCTTCTTCAATTTGTCTTTAATTTTGTAAACAACTATTTTGTACTTCCTGTTCTTTGTAGTCCACTTCCTGTTATCTGGTTTAGGTCTGTTTTTTCTAGCCCTGATTGTGTACACCTCTCTTACACCTGTTACTTCAGTCAGTCTGTCTATTTATACCCCAGTGTTTTCTGTGTTTGTTGTCTGATGTTGATTGAATTAGTGTGAGGGTGTTTGAGGTTTGTGAGAATCTGTACTTTCCAACTTTGGCATTGTAAAATAAGTTTTTAAAATAAAAATTCATTGAAATTACTGATAGACATAAGGTGGCGTGCATGTGTGTACACCACAAAAGCAAAACTTGAGCAGACTTGCATTGCTTGAAGTTGCTGGGTAAAAATCAGCATTAAAAAAATCAAAGCATTAATCTGAAGCATTAATAACATTAAAGGTCTGTGCTAAGCGCATGTGATCGCTCAACACAGTGACATGGTAATTCATAACAATTTGCCTTTTAGAGACTTAATGTGTAATTTGTATGAATTTGTATGTCATTTGTACATTTTCATACCATCTGCTTTAGCTTCAGGTTTAGGGGTGGGCCTTCATGCTTGCTCTTTCTCTCAAAATCAAATAGTTTTCTCATAAAATCAGGTTGAATCGCAATAATCGAATAACTGTGAGACGCAGTTCATGTTGTCTCTTGTGAAAGAATAGCTGTTAGCATAATGACAAACAGGATTCCAGAATGCTATCGGAAAACCAAATCACAACAAACACAAGTCCATAACTGTGACAATCATTTGGTTATACCTTTTTATAGTACATGCACTTCCAGTCTACTTAACCAACAAAATACTGGTAATTTGTACTTAACATGGGTTAGGGCTAGGTTTAAGGTTAGGTTCAGGATTGGTGGTAACTAATGATTACAAAGTTACACACTGGGTGCGTAGTACGTACATGTGAAAAAGGACTGTAAAATACAGTATTTTTCTAAATTGCCTAAATATTTGTTAGAACAACAATAATTACATAAATACTTTTTATGTTTACAATACTTTTAAAAAATGTGTCATTGACTGTTCTTTATGATTTATATTATTTTATGACTAATATTCTAGTTTTCATTTTTTATGTCTGACCTAGTGTGTATCTGTAATCTGAAATACTAAAATTAGCCAAACTGAGCTCTCTAACTCTTTCACATGTGTTGTTGATTAGGGTTGTTAGAATCTCTCTCTATAGCAACATGTGTGTATTTATGTTTGTATATGAATATCTTTAGTGAACAGTAATGTGCACGTGGTCTACTTCCCATTTTTCCAATACTCCCCTATCAGCTCATGTTCCCCAAAATAACATGAAAAGAGTCTCAGCAGCCAGTATGCTTCTGTTAAAAAGAATAGTTCCATATGAATGCTGGCATTTTGTGTGGGTTAAACCATGCCCAGTCACACACTGGAGAGAGTTCTTCATAAAGACATAGAATTCAGGGCTTTGTCCAAACTCAGCCAAGACATTGTTTAAAGATATTATCAGTTACAGCCACCCTATCCCCTGTGCTATATATGATAAGTCTCATCTAGTCTATTTAGGACTATTTTGATGTTGCTGCTTTTTGGATCTTGACAATGCTCAACCTAATTTACCTCGGTGAGAGATGTTCCGGGGTTAACATAGTTTGTTGTTGTTGGAACAACATTTTAGAAAAAACTCTGTCCAACAAACACCAGAATATTAAGATACATCAGACAATGTTTATAAATTCTGCACTGTTAGAATAAAACGTATGTGTGTATGTTGAGAAATGCTTTTGAAGACTTTAGCGTTAATGATTTTTTTTAGATGCTTCACTACATGTGTAAATAGTTTTGGTTTAATAGACAAAGTAAACTCGCCTAGCAAAAGATCACTCTTACACATAAACCTCCTACTTTGGAAATTAATTTGTTAGACAGAAATACTCTATTCCATTACCATGTAGATTTCCCCACATGGCAGATTATCTGGGCAATTAACATTTGTTTCCGACATTGTAAATTTTAGGACTCTGTAGGAGGCTGTGAGGGCATCTGCCTGACTTTTTCATTTTTAGTTATTGTATTCCTAATCCAGCACACCATCTCTGGAGATGTACTACCCTGACCAGGTTTCCAGGGGCAGCCTCTACACTGCCATGACCCACCTCAGCCAGGCCAAGAGGAACATCCCAGAGCTTTCCTCTCCCTGGCTGCCCCTCATCAGTGCTCTGAAGGAGGGCCAGAGAGGCAAGGGAGAGGGGATCCACTCATAAACATAAGGGGCAGAAACAGGAAGATTCGTGTGATGGTCAGGTGTAATAGTTTACACAGGATGTTAATTTTAAACAGTTTGTGAGGAGTAAATCCAGGTGAATTTGATAGTGAGGTACTTCGGAAACTGGATTAGTGTTTATATGTGTGTATTTTGCGTTTAAGACGCACAGAATTCCTAGAGTGTGATGGGAATCACAATTAAGATCCACTGTAACACACACGTTGTCTTGGAAAGTGGTCCATTTAGATGTGTAACTGGGAACCTGTGGAAGTTCTACTGGAATACAAACGCTTTCAGCCTCTCGGAAATCTACTCATGAAGCTCAATAACCTGTCTAATTCTTAAGCATTTCAAATTTAACTACTTTTCGACAGCACAATTTCACTGTGGCATTGTGCGTTTAATTGTTCTGCTTGTAATTCTGCAACATTTGTTAATTAGTTCTTGCTTACCGTTTAATTAGGAGTCATTTAGGCTAGTGTAATGAACTGTGTGTTGGGTGTGAACTGTGCTCTAATGAGCTGGAGTACATTGGCACGAACAGGCACTATAAAAACTCTTTGGACTTTTCCTCAAATCTAACTCTTCACTGTCGTCTTCAGGCAGTGTGTTGTTCATCTGAAAGTGAACGGCAAACTGTTACCCAGAGGTTTTCCTTTTTTGTACATTTTACAAAAAAAACAAGTTTATAACAAGTTAAATTGACCGACAACCCAGCAACCTCAACCTTCAAACCTTCTCAAACGTTCAGTTTGTGTTCATCTGTGAAGCGCTTACACACAAAACACACCAAACCCACCAAATCATACACCAAACCCTAATCATAATTTATCTCTAAAATAAGAGGGAAATGATAGGTAAATAACAATGGTGTAAAGTACCTAACCCTGGATATAAGCCTAAACTTCACAGTAACTGGAAACTTATCTTCGAAATCTGATTTATTGATTGATTGATTGGAATGTTGTCCCAGATATCAATAGCACAATTAAATGTATAGAATAAATCAATATAAAATGTCCAGATAATGTTTTACTTGTGAAGAGTAATTTTACAGAATTAAAAGAGTGTGATTCTCCTTACAGTTATTTATTGTATAGGAATAGAAAATGTTGGTTGTTAAAACACATCAATTTAAAACACATTGTTAAAACACATCAACATTTCAGTAACAAAATAGACCCTTTGTCTGACCTAATTTTGATTTTGACACTAATACAGTATCTTAACTACTACAAAACTAATAGCTTAGCTCCACCACCCCCTACATCTTTTGTGACACATCTTTTGTGTTTCTAGCTCTGAAACACTTCCCCCCAAAACTGAGGGGCCACCATGTGTTACATCAATTACCAGGGTGTGCTGTGATCGTGCCTTTGAAGGTATTTCAGTGCCTTCTGCAGCTAGCCAACCGGTAATACTTCAAGCCTTCTTTTCTCCGCTGCGTGACTTACCAGAGGTTCCACCTATTTAGGGCTCTTTGGATTTACGTCCACCACCAACAGGTCAGTGACGTAAGTCCTCCTAGCTTTTGGCGTGCTTTCTTGGTTGCAGTAGAGGTTAGCACGGCCTGCATTTGAGCCCCTGGGAGAGGCTGCTCTCAGTGTTTCATCACTCATGACAGCTCTCATAGTGGTGCTCACATCATTTAGGAGGATAGGGGACCAACAGGCACCCTCTGTCACTGACCAACAGGCACTTCAGTGACTTGCTGGAGTTCAGGCCAGCATATTCTCATGTTACCTTAAGACCCCAGCCATGTTACGTGCCCAAGGTTCCCACCACACTCTTTCGGGACCAGGTGATGAATTTGCAACCGCTCTCCTCAGAGGGGGAAGACTCGCCTTTGACCTACCAATCATAGGACTTGCCATACCCACAGGGGATTAGGGTCCGCTCCACGAGGAGAGTTGCGTCCTTGTGGGAATTGGCAAGGGGTGTCTCACTGATGGACATCTGTACAGCTGCTGACTTGGCTACAACCAACACCCCATCTTGTACTGTCTATCAGGGAACAAGACAAGAGAGGGGACAAGAGCCAGATAGACTTCTTTTATCGTTCTTTAATGGATCTGTTATGTCTTTTTTGGTAGAAATCTGTGTCACTGTTCATTTCTCTTCATGGTGGTGCTTTGCTGAAATTTTACACTTTTTTTACACGTTTTTATCATGTTGAAAAATTATAATCTAGTAGTGTAAAATATGAGTTTCTTTGGGACAACAAAAGATGACAAAAACAGAAGGAAACAAAATGTGAGATAGTGACTTTGTTTTTAGATAACACCTATTTGATTAAAAATGTTCTGCTTATTGTCTGACAGCATTTGATTGGCCTTTGAATGTTAATCAGGTAGTTCAATGAAATTGTTATAGTCTTTAAAGACTCATCAGTAATAATTTCCTAAGTTCTGTGTTAAATTCTTTTGACGTGTTCTTACATTTCTTGCTTTTGCAGGTACGACCCGCCTTCCCTGTGACAGTGAGCTTCAGGGTGTGCATTACAACTTTCTGTCTGGAGTATTACATGGAATTGGCATTGTGTTGGGGAACTATTAGAGATAGAAACATATGAGGGTATGTGAATGTTTGTGCATGTACATGGTACATGGTTTCAGTATTTTAAACGAATTTGTGAATTCTAAGGATGTGCTGTAATTTACCAAAATAATGATTAACAATATTATGTATCTGTTATTGCATAAATGTCATTCCAGATTTAATTTCTGTTCTGCTTATTCTATGTATGGTATCAAGGAGTGCTGAAGGCAGTGTATGCATTTCTATGAAACTTGACTTGGATGGAACTATGACTTGGATATTCCATGCTACTAGATGATTATCATATTCTTGGATTTTGTTATGATTACATTACACTCTACTAAAACTGTACTATACACTGTACTAAAAAACATAATACATGTGTCTCCACTGTATGTTCCTGGAGGTTCCTGGAGACCCGCTTAGCTCCAACCTGTTTCAACACACCAGTCTGGAAGTTTCTAGCCATCCCAAAGACCATGACATTGTATTACCATTCTAATATTATTTTAAGTCATCTACATCTTCAAATGTATTTGACAGTGACTACAATTCTTGATTATTAGAAAGATTCTCCTCTTTAATTTTTATTCACTGTAATACAGTACTTTTATAATGTGATTACTGTTTAGATATTTAGGTATTAGTTATATTAGGATATAAATCTGTGATGTATCACTAGATACCTTAAATGCCTCAGGCATGTTTTCTGCATTATGCCTTTGTACAACTCTTTCTTTCCCTTCTCTGTACCTCTTTCCTTTCAAACATGTAAATTTGTTCATGGTTGCCTAGGTAACTATTATGGGACACCCAAGCTGCCCAGCCAGCCTCTCAGTAGGACAGTGATTACCCATGATGCTTTGCGAGACAGTTTCACTGGTTCCCAGTATTCTACGCCTAAGCACACCACGTTCTACAGTTGCATGCACCATGCAGGAATAGTGCACAGATCTAACGGAGGATGCAAACATCATCGCAGTCATGAACAACACATTTACAGGTATGTTTGTGTATCTGCTTTTGGTTTATATGGAAGAGTGGGAGTTGATGCTGTATGTGTTTTTGCTGTTAATGGTGATTTTCTTTTTTGGCAGCTCCAATTTGCTCTTTGAAGTTTGTGAATATTGTGTGTGTAGCTACCTGGGTCACATTTTTGAACAAATCCTCAAGGATAAAGCAAATCATGTAAAACAAAACTACTTAAAAACATTTTAGATGTCCTTATTACAAAACACAATAAATGAACTATTTTATGTTTGACTTTAAATCTAATGACACCATTCAGGATTGATTCAGGTTGATTACAGTCAATTCTGACCTACCGTCTACGTCACTGCAAAAATCAAGAGCCAAGCAATGTTTTTCCATTCGTCCACTGTTAAGTTTAGGTGCCTGTTGTAGTCTCAGTTTCCTGTGTTGTGCATTTATATTAGCTTGCACCAGTCTAGGTATTTTCTCTTGTCCATGTCATTAACAAGGCATTTTCTCCCACTGCCACTTTTTATCATTCAGTTTTATACACTCTAGATATTCCCATGGATCAACAGTTTCTCAGACCGTCAAACCACCCAGTCAATTAAATTTTATTCTCTATTGTAATATTTAAGCTGAATAGTAACTGAGCCTCTTGACAGTTGGTGCACTCCAGACTATTTGAACCTCAGAATTCCTCATAAAACTGGCAATATTTCACAGAGTACATTTGGTGGGCATTTTGTGAATATGGTGGGAACAGGAAGTGGTGTGTGAGAAACCAAAGGTAAATTAATATTAAGGCAATGGCTCCCTCTGGTGGTCGAAGGGAACGGTTTCTGGGCTAACATAATTTAGAAATAATAAAATAGTAAGGCCTAAATTTTTTCTTAAATTGTGCTTTAGGTGGAACCCTATGGAATTTAAGGCATTGGTCCTGCAGTGTTTTTCTCCCTTTTAAACAATGTCCATAGTAAAAATCGCTATATAAATAAAACTGCCTTATATTGCCACTTGCTGTTTAAAATTTCATAGTGTGCCCATAAAGTGCACTCAAAAGATGATTATTTTTATGTTGCTAAAATGTCTTACTTTACACATCACATATGCACATGTATATATTTACATACACATATATTTATGTACGTTTTTAAAATATATTAAATTATGTAGCAAGGTGTTTAAACTGTAAATCGGAATGAACACTTTCAAATGATAACATTATTATATGCTTAATATACATATACATATTATGCTTAATATACTCATGTTTTTAATATTAGTGTACCTTGTGGTATACCTTGTGGTAAATGTATGTGTCCTTACTGCTATTCATGATTCGTTTCTGTAAAATTTTGTTTAAATCCAAAGACACAAAACTTGAAGCTTTAGAAAAGAGCAAAAGCTGGTCACATATAATTACTATGTTAAAAGTCTGATACCATAGTAGTTGCAGAGTAGGATTGCTCAGTGCTTGAATTTAGCGAGAGATCAGCTTGGCTCTAAATTATTTACATATGTATTACATATTAAAGGGACTTATTTTATTTAAGGACTTGTTTTATTTTACTTATTTTTACTTATGAATAGGATAATATAACAGGATAATAAAAGGAATTATTTTAGGTATTTGAGTATGTTTTTTGTATCAACATGTCCTTTTAGCCTGATACATATTTGATGTGATCTATAATGTAATTAGGATTGTACTATATGTGTTTATAGATCGCAGTAGTTTCATTAGCATGCTGCTAAAGTCTCGGCTCACTGAAGCCTGTCTCAATCAGAGTCATGGGCAAAGGGCCAATACCACAGAGACTCAGTTTCAGATCCTGACTTCTGAAAGCATAACAGTGTGTCAAAGAGAGTCTCTGTTTTCAAACCTAATGAGCTACCTATGTAGGAAGCATTTTAAGTCATTGATGGCAATATAATAAATCTTATTGTGATGAAACAGTAATTTGTTGTATAAACACACATGAACATGCTATGGCTGTAGCCTGCATTGTAAAACATTTCCATGGTCTCTGTTGCACTGTTGCCACCTAATGTCACAGGCCAGTATATGAATGTTTAGATGATGTGTAATTTAACTACAATAAATATTAATATTATAAAAATATAATATTATTGACCCTTATTATATTTTATATAAAAAGGGCACAAAGGAAAATGTATGTTGACATATCTGGTGATGAAATTTTGAGAAAAGTATAAAACGGGTAAAAGCACTCACTAACACAATTGCTAAATTTTGGCCAGTAGGTGGCGCTGTCACCAAATGTCTATGAGGTAAACAAGATGTGCTAGTGATGACACATATGGTATATGTAATTTTGTGTGAATACACTAAAGTTTTGTAAAGAAGTTTTGCAAATTTCATATTTTAGAACTATTGTAGGACAAATCTAATAATCTAAATGACAATATGTTGACTTCATATCATAATGGCAGACCAAAAAAACGAATCAATCAAAGGGTATAAGCTTCCTGCAGAATAGTGGCCAGGTCACTACGTGATGCTGGTAGAGGAAAATGTTTCCTGACTCGCTCCTCCAAAACACCCCAAAGTGGCTCAATAATACAATATTTAGATCTGGTGACTGTGCAGGCCATGGGAGATGTTCAACTTCACTTTCATGTTCATCAAACCACTCTGTCACCAGTCTTGCTGTGTGTATTGGTGCATTATCATCCTGATACATGGAACTGCCTTCAGGATAAAATGTTTGAACCATTGGGTGCACATGGTCCTCCAGAATGGTTCGGTAGTCCTTGGCAGTGACGAGCACAAGTATTGGGCCTAGGAAATGCCATGATATTGCTGCCCAAACCATCACTGATCCACCCCCATGCTTCACTCTGGGCATGCAACAGTCTGGGTGATACGCTTCTTTGGGGCTTCTCCACACCGTAACTCTCCCGGATGTGGAAAAGACAGTGAAGGTGGACTCATCAGAGAACAATACATGTTTCACATTGTCCACAACAATGTGATTTTCGCTGCTGGCACCATTAAAACCGACGTTTGGCATTGGCATGAGTGACCAAAGGTTTGGCTATAGCAGCCCGGCCATGTACATTGACCCTGTGGA
>JAZGTJ010005988.1:0-26097 GCA_036877575.1 Botia almorhae | reverse complement strand
CAACACGTTCATCAACTGCCTATTGTCCTCAGCTGATGTACAGTATGCTGACTGAGACCTAGTTTAGTGCAAAATAACTCAAAATAAACTCAATCATTTAAAATAAACTTCTGGTGTCACGTGTTTGCTTTATTCATGATCTTATTCTCTGTAGTAATCAGAATAATTGGCTGGTTTAAATGTTGGTTTTAATTAAACAAATCTGGAAAAATATTTCTAGGTAAATATTTAAGATTTAGCACTAGGTCTATATCTATCTATAGGTCATTATAGGTCTTTATGTTAAGAAAAGTTTGATCAGATATTCTCTTTTTGTGTTCCATGCAGAACAACAACAACAAACAGGTCTGGAGCGATTAAATAATGAAGGAATTCAGATTTTGGGCTGAACTACACCATCTCCCTGCTTTCACTGAAGAACATGAGATCTTTGGAACATTCTCAGATTAAAACAGGTTTGTGCACAAACTGAAAATGTTACGCTTATATTTTGCTTTGAAATGTTTTGCATTAAATTACCAAAGAATGCAAAACAAATACATACATACATCACACACTGGATACTGGATCTATAACACACACTATATTTATGGTCTTGACGTTCCATTGTGTCTATGATTGCATGCTTTAAAGACATAAAAGTGCTTTCAAGCGTCTAAAGAGTGTCATGAGTTGCCCCCAAACAACCATCCAACAAGCAAATATATTCATCAGAGTCAGACTGAGAGAGGAAATAAAGCTTGAGCTGATGAAAAGTGAGCCGAGAATCTATAACAATGGCACTATAGATGATAAAGATGAGACTATAGAGACGAGACGTTCTCTGCTGCTTCAGCACACGTCAGGAGAAGGTCAGGATACATGCTTAGAAATCAGAGCTCTCAGAGCGAGAGCACCACCACACGTCAATTAAATCCAGCAAGAGGCTCTTTAGATGTGAGAGAGAAACTCTGGAAGGCATGAAATGAGAACGTATTTAAAAGAAGAATGCAGACAGTAGTTCTCACAGTGGAGTCTGTGTGATATTCTGCTGTCATTGTGTATCAAAATCTATTCAAATCAATAAGAATGTCATGTCTAACAATTCACTTCTGTTTCTGTTGTTCACCATTCATGTAAGTTCTCATGAATGGAATAAGTGCTACGTCTTTTCTCTTGTTGAATATCCCGTTTCATGTTGATTTTAAGAACAGAAGTGAGAGGAATCAATAATTCCATCCAGAAACATCTATAATGTATAAACTTGTTTGGCTTATTTCCCATCATGCCTAGCAGCAATTACAAGCAGATAAATGGCTGCAAACACATCTCCATGTTCTTGCCTCTTCAGAAGATTAATACTTTCACTGATATAACATGACACAGAGCAGAAGTGGTTTTCACCTGCTAGCTGCCCACAAAATCAGCCTTTTAAAGCAAAGGGAGTTTTAACGCTTTAGGGAGTAACACTAAATCTAAATAACTGTACAACCCAACAGTACAAATGATTCAGTATATGAGTATATGAATATATATTATGGCTGCAGGTAGGGATATACATTTGCATGCATGCATTTAATGCATTAATGATTAGTGACCTAGCAAGGATTTTTCCTAGCAATTTTCCTAAAATCCTAAATCAAAATAAAACACTTTCAAGAACTTTTAGATTCTGTATTCTGCTGTACTGAATGTTCTGCTATGAAGACACACAGATGGCCAGAAGCCACAAAACATATATTACATTTCTTTTAAAAGCTTCACATTTTTGTTACTGTTTCTGGAAAAAGTGACTTCAGACATTGTTTTTATTTTCAATAATAAATCATTTTTAGGAAATGAGTTTCGGGACATTAAACCTGCTTTTCTCCACTGTGTTGATATATGAAGTAAAATTCATTTACACTGTATTTACATACGGTTTCCATTTATATGGAAATAATTTCTTCCAGTTTAAACACCCTGACAATTTAAACATCACAAACTGCATCCTAAATCACAACAGCTATTCTACACCTGCATGTTGCATCACAGGACCAAATGTTCTGAATTCATAAAATCATCATTAATCTCCATCAGCTAGAATCTGCTCTTGTAGATGTTGATGGAGGTTTTTATTGAAAGTGAAGGTCAGGGAGGTAATAAATGTATCAGGATCATCAACCTGTTCAGAGATTTTGCTGGAGTCATATTTACTTTACCACTGTCACAACACAGAAGTTCAAGGAAAACTGTCTGAAATGATCAGAAAGCAGCTGTTTACCTTTGGGGTGCCAGCAGTCAGTGAACTCATATTTCCCCCATCCAACAGTTCTTAGCATCTGCAGGCTGCTGGAGGTCTCCTGAGAGATGGGCTGGCCGTTCGTCAGCAGCCCGTCACTGAGCAGTGATGAGGAGCTCATGGACGTGGACTGCACCATGAGATGTGTGAGAGGACCGTTGCTCATGGCTGTGTGGACGCTGGACAGGGGGGGCAGACTGGGAGGGCTTTGAACACTGAGGACCAGGCTGGACAGAGGCTGAGAGGGCTGCTGTGGTATCAGGAAGTGAGGGGGGATGTGAGGGTGAAGAGGTTGTGAGGGTGCTGTGGTTACACCAATGACAGGCGTCTGGACGGTCACTCCTGGGCTGTAGACTGGAGCCTGTGGCAGGCCGTATGTGTGTGCCAGCAGCCCAGCCTGACTGACAGGTGGAGGGCACAGTGACGCTGCCGAGAGCAACACACTTCATCATAAATACAATGTGCATAAAACTGCAGCCTCACTGCTTCTCTCCAGTCACATTTCTAACCATTTCACTATGAAAAGACATTTTGCAACAAAACATTACAGGATACACAAGCTGTCACATCACTAATGTCTTTTGGATTTGTTACCTGTGATATCTTTCTCTCTCATCTGTTTGGCAGGCGGCTCGTCCTTGTCCCAGGGGGTGTTCTGGTTAATGGGCGTTTGGCCCCATTGGACACAATTAGGCAGGACGGGCCCCAGAGTTTGTGTGTCCCCTGATGTGTGCACAGAGACCTGGTTACAACAAGAAGAAAGTTTCAGGTTAATTACTGCCTACATTCCCCACTACAGCCCAGCTGCTGGACAATGTCAATATTCTATTCCACTCACTCTTTTAATTACACTGCTGTTCTGCATTAGAACCATCAATAATGCAGGAAAATCCAAGGTCGGCCCCCAGCAATTTAACCGGGTGCAAGAAAGTCAGCTCTATACAGAGAACATTTTACTAACTCATTCTTATCTGCCTCACACTGACTGTAAATCAAGAGGAAGGAGAAAAGGTTTTGTGTGATTTGAAAGAGTTTTTGATCACAGAAATGAATAGTATCTTAAAGGAACAGTTCAACAAAAAAATGACCATTTTCATGACCTCACGTCATTCCAAACCATCTGACTTTGTTTGAGAGCAGATAAAAGCAGAAGTCATTACCCACCAACTCATTCAATCATCCACCAAATACAGGCGTGAGAACCAGCACTGTTTAACAGCAGTGAGAGACCCCTCTCACGATGACCTCATCAGCTCCTGTATATGCTTTTATTACACACCTCTAAAGTACTGACATACTGACAGCTAAAGTAGAACTGACTGTTGCTCCAGACAACCAATATCAACAGAAGCCTTCAACTGACTTTCAACTAACCTACAACTGACTGTTGCTCCAGACAACCAATATCAACAGAAGCCTTCAACTAACCTTAAACTAACCCACAACTGACTGTTGCTCCAGACAACCAATATCAACAGAAGCCTTCAACTAACCTTAAACTAACCTACAACGGACTGTTGCTCCAGACAACCAATATAAACAGAAGCCTTCAACTAACCTACAACTAACCTACAACTAACCTACAACTGACTGTTGCTCCAGACAACCAATATCAACAGAAGCCTTAAACTAACCTTAAACTAACCTACAAGAAAACAAATCAAACAATTAAAATATTGCAATGTATTTGTTTGGTAGAATAACAAGCAGGTAAAAACAGAAAAAAAAACAGTTTTAAAATGAACTCCTTCAGGGTGACACAAGACCTATCAAACTCACGCTGAGGGTCTGTTCTTACATGTTATTTTTATCATGGCATTTTTTCAGTTTGATTTAGGCGACCAATCAAAGCTAAACAAACCAAGTCACAGTCAGTCATGTGTGAAACAGACAAAACAACATGCATTCCCAATTATAATTTCCCCCGTGTAGCAGCAGAATAACACGCTAACACATGCAGCATAACAAACAGTCCTCTGCAATTTAAATACACACATCACAGCAAACATGTAACAACTTATTACAACTTATTTATGTATATTTATATTGTGTATATTATAGTTATGTTATGTATGTAATTGTACATATGTAATGCATTGTTAAGGGTATTTTTGAAGATGACAAAACAGGTGACCCGTTTCTGTGACATTTCCAAGTGATAATATGAAAGCAGGGCTCTTATCATTTGAGTGTACTGTGATTATATATCAGGAAGGAGACAGAGGAGTGGAGAGGCTGACAGCAGAAACACAGAATGTTGTTTCACATTTAATGCTGAAAGTAAACAGCAGCAGAAATGTGCAGCGCTGAGGGTCACACTGCACTAAATTCATGATCCACACATGAAGGTGTTTCTCAGCACTCTGACTCACACTGAGAATGTAAAGTCATCTTCAGAATGAGGTCTCTTTAAATGGCACATGTGAGGAGCTGTCAAACAATGACAGTGTGGTTCTTCTCAAACCCTCCGTCTGGCTGTTCTCCACATTCCTAATCTGTCAGGCATTGAGCAGCATCTCTGCCCGCCTCTCACAAAGTCAAACACAGCATCTGCAAGCTTCTGTGTCTGCTGTCAACACAGAAACTTCTTCCTCAGACCAGCAGCGAGAGGAACCGAGACACTGTTGATCCATCATTTTTCAGAGCTCTCCTTATAAAGTGAGCTGTTCAATGGCAACCTTTAGAGTGAGGAAGCTAAGGCAGCTTTCCTGCTGGCAGGCTGCTGCAAGAAGCTGAGCATTTCTTTAGAAGATAGAAGCCTTGCCTCCTCACCCTGCCAGATCTTTCTTTTGCTGTTGGTTCAAAGCAGGAATAAAGCTTCAGACTGGGGCAGCTTTTACTCTAGGAGAAATTCTGTATGCCTACAGCCTCTGATGATCACGGTCTACAATTTCAATACCAAAGAGATTATGCTGTTAAAGGGGTCACAGCCTCCAGACCTGTGAGGGATGCTGCTCGCTAATGTCAGGTTTGATTCAGATGTGAATGGACAAAAACTCCTCGATCCAATTCAGGAACTCATTTGAACTTAAAACAAAATGCAGAATTCTGACTCAAATGTAAAATTGAGGGACGAGTTCTTCTAGAAATTATAAATCTGTCATGTTTATCAAAATGTGACTGACAGCCTGAGTAAGAAGTAAACATTAGAAGTAAGAATGTACTTTTATTGAGTAGCACATTTCTCAAAAGTTCTCATCTTGTGTTCCACATTGGACAGAAATTCAAGTGGGTTTGGAACAAGATGAGGTCAGTGATAAATCTCTGAGCTCAGGTCAGCTCTGCCTTAAAAGATCTATAGATTTATTATTACCTGCAAGATCTTCATAAAGATGATGATCATTTTATTTCCAGAACTTAACCTCAGTGGGGTGGAGAAAAATCAGATGTAAACTCCATTTATGAATTCTAAATCTGTCATTTATAGGTTGTTTACAGTAGCCCTTTGTAATTATCTGTCATATGAATATGAAGTGGATCGATTCAGAAGCGGAGAAACAAAGCCATTTAAATGACGGTATAATGATGTGAATGAAAATGAATGAAAATATTTCCTGTGCAGGCTCTTCATTTTCTAGTCTTCTCATGAGTGACTGCCGAGTTCAGGAACATTCCTGTGTTTTGGCACGTTCCAACTGATCATTCTGCATAATGCAGCTCTACTAAATCAAATGAAAGAGCTCTCAGCAGACAAAATGAGTCTTCAGCCGAGTGGAGCTGTTGAAAGGAGTTCAGAAAGTGTCTGAAATATTCAATAAGCGTTCAGACTTTGTGAGAGGTGCCAGAAAACACAAGACAGCCCTGATTAACGGGAAAATTAAATGGCAGTTGTGTGCAGGAGAGCGTTTGATACCTCACAATCCAGTTGTAACTGTACATCAGCAAAATCACATTTATGAACAGAAAAAGCTCAATCCCAGTTCACAAACACACGCTGCATCCCAGTTCACAAACCATCTGTCTTAAACAGCATGCAAGATGATGATAGTGCAAACCAAACTGTACTACAGAACAGTAAGAATATAGTAGCCAGCACTATTTCCAGTGCATATTACCCAGAATCCCTTGTGTTATGAAAGCTGAGATAGTGGTTTTGTTCTAGTGACTTTTTGGAGTAATAGAAGTATTTGAACTGGGATGTTGTGTACCTCTTAGCTTTATATATAAGAACAAACACAGAAGTCATTCCAAGATGTTTTCAATTCAGAGCTCGAATCGTAAAACAAACTAGAAACATATTTTTAGCTTAAAGGTCTTTAAGATTGGCTAACACAGGTCTGATGTGACCACAGAAAGGATTCTTAACCTCAGTTCTACAAAGTAATCTCTGACAAGATGTCTTAAATCAGAAACAATTAACCAGCTTATTTTACTGGACGGAAAAATCCTCAAACTTGCTTTAAAGTACTTTATCAACAGATCAACTTGAACTTTAATCTTTCTCCTCTGCTTCTCCTCACAGAGCCATTCATCATTTCATGCACAAGACTTCACAGAACACAATCCAACCACGTGTGCAGTCAGTGCGCTGATATTCCCAGTAATAAAGAAGCACCTAGAAGTGGTTGCTCGGAACACCTGGAATAAAAGAACTGTTCTGCTCCGGAACACCTGGAATAAAAGAACTGTTCTGCTCCGGAACACCTGGAATAAAAGAACTGTTCTGCTCCTGACACGACTGCAGATGTGTGTCATTCCTCCCGTCCTGTCTGCAGCATGAACGCAGGCAGCAGGAGTTTCCTCATACAGATCAATAAGCAGTCTTGCTGTCAGAGATGGTTGACAGAGATCTGGTGGAGGGCCGGTATCATCTGTGAGGACAGGCGGCCGCAGGGTTTCAGTGATGAATGGCAGAGAAACTGACCCTAAGATATGACCCAGCACACAGCTTTAATCTCGTTCTCCCCCACAGCAGAGACAACAAAGCACAAAGCTCTTAAACTTGATGTGACTGCCATGAGTTTCTTTTGAAGAGTCACACATCTGTCCTTACATCTATCCATCCACCAACAATTCATTCTATTAAAGAACAACATCTGATAGGAAATCACGCTAATGTTGAATCTTACTGCCCCTTTTATTTTCCTGCTCTTACTGTACACACGGCTTGTTCTAATTAAAAATACATGTTTATTAATCTTTAAAAAACTCAGAACTTCTTTCTCGAAACGGCTTGTTTTAACCGCTTTAACACTCTTTTATTTATTCCTCAATTTACAAGATTGAGGAAAATGTTTCTTGTTTAAAAGTCAACAGGAAATTTAAATTAAAATCATTTTAAAAAACACACTCGGTGTATCTTACTGCAAAAAACCCACAGTAATGTAACGCCAGCTGGGATTCTCACAAAATACTTATTTTGAAATATGGTGCATGAGTCATATTGATGGCTTTTATAATACTATTATTATACTTCTCTGATGCTTTTATGAACTTACTAAAATCACCATCCAGTTTTATAGTTTATAAAACTGAAGCTCATATAGACTCTGATGAGTACATGATAAGAAATCTCTCAGGTGCAGCTTTACCTTCGTGCTGCAGCTGGATGTTAACCGCTTGCAGGCCAGGTCAGCGTTGGGCGTGCTGGTTCCCCCGGTGACGGGTGTGGGCAACAGTGAGGGGATGACGGGCAGAGGGAGGAGACCCGGACGGTTGTTGCTAATGGGGACGGATGAGGATGTAGTAATGCAGCCATTAGCCGCCCCACCGCAGCTGCTGCTGACAGCACAGCGATCTCTGCGCTCCCACACGCTGCGGAAATCCCGCTCAAAACTATGACGGTACCGCGACATCATGACAGCGCCTGAGAAAAACACACAACTGAACAGCTTAAGAACTAAACAACAGCATCAGTACTGGAACTGTCAACAGATCACAAATGCTCACAGTTATGATCATGATTTTATTGACTGGTTATGGTGGTCAGTTTTCCCTGCTGGTAGATACCGGAACTACAACAATACAGAGGCAATAATGACAGCAGGGTATCCTAAACAATTAATATCATTCTTTACCTAGAACATAAAACAACAGAGATGTCATGAGAATGTTTTTGAAGGGCTCTTGACAGATGTGTTTGCACAGTTCAGGGTCTGTAGCTGATCTGGGTAACACATGAAAACACTGTCTGGAAGGAAATGGAAATGAGTCTCAGGTCAGCAGCCTGACCTCAGGTCAGCAACTCTATGATCATCGACTTCATGAGCGGCAGACACGTTCATTAAAGAATCATGTTTCAAGCTAATTGGGTTTAATCATCATTAAGTTTTAATTGTAAACATTAATCGTTTAATTCTGACTAAAATCCTGCTGGAACTTCCCAGGAGAGACCAAACATCTCAGAACACCACCTGCAACTGCCTAGCAACACCTTAGAAACAAGCTGAATGGCTTGAATGGTTACTGACGGTAAACCTTAGATTTACATAAATGCTCCTGAGAATCGAACCTGCAACCTTTGCACTGCCAATGCAATGATCTACCAGTTGAGCTACAGTAACACACAGTTACACATTTATATGCGTCTCCATGCTGCATCTCCTTTAGACATTTATCAAATTTCATCTCTTTTTTTAATCAACAGAGGCAGCAGTCTGTACTGCACTTCTGGACTGTACGTGAGAATCAAAGATCACAGCTCAAAAGCACAACCTCCAGACAAAGAAACTGATTGTCAATAAATGTTCACAACGCTGAAGACTGTGTGTATGGCTAATAATCTGTGATTTGGATGTTGAATAATACATTTCAGAGCTGTAATAACAAACTCTTTCAGCACATCAGATCTGGGTGGGAGAAAGATGCATTATGGGTTAGCTTCATATGAATACACTCAAAACATCTCAGACCTCTGCTGTCATCTACAGAAAATGATTTACCCGCAAGGTCTTCTGCATACTGCGTGAATGCAGCAATGCAAACATGCAAATGATATGTTTGCAGGAATATGCAACCACACACAAATTCTTTCAAGGTCATTCTACATTCATATAACATTTGATAAACTAATTAAAAATGTTAAAGTCTACACAAAATGCGACTTTGCCTAACAGCCAGTATATGCAAATAACAATAGGACAAGAAAGACAAAAATCCATGCGGCATAACCCAAAATCGTACACAATCATTTTTGGTGGATCACAAACTAATGTACATCTCTGTGATTCTTTACTTAATAGACATGAATCACAAAACAAAATCCAGAGTTAAATGAAAAGACTGTAAACAGTGAATCTGAATTCACTTTGATTTCTAATTGGATGAGCCACAATCACACACACACAAACATTAACTGAATTCTAGATTAAGTGGAAGGTTGTGATTTGCTTGGCAACTGTAAAGACCTTGATCATTATTAAGTTGCTCCCGGCCTTCACTGGCTGATGCTCTATATGTGACATTACTGTGTGTCTCCATTGCTCTCAGGTGTGAATAATGTAAAGCAGGTCTGTCGGCTGATAGCTGCATAAGCACGTCAGCTGCAGGGAAAATCTCTATCACTTGACACGTTTCTATAGCTGCACGGCATAAGGCATCACAAGCCCAGGACTAATACACCCGCGTCTCCTGCGATCTGAGAGCATGTCCAGTAAAGCATTATTACAATGTCAGTTTCACTCAGGCCCGCAGTCGGCAGAGAGACTGCGCAGTGCTGCAGACACACACGCATCTCGGGTGCAAGTGTGACAGACTCATCTGACCATCAGCTCTATCAGACAGAGAACCAGCGCTGCTGTTCCAACTGCAGCACACAACACCTGTTCTGTTTCTCTCCTTCATTCTCTCTGGTTTAAAACACTGGATACAGAGAGCAGGTGTGTCCTGTAAAGTCACTTATCACACTGTGTCATCACTACAAATCTTACACAACACAACTGCTGCTCTACATGACATTTACTTTGGTTATACTATGGTATTACCTTTGAGTATCACATCAATACTATAAATATAGAACAATATACGACCAGTGGCTTGATTCTGAAACAATAAGGTTTAATATTGTAGCTGAAAGCACAGGGATCAGGGTCTGAGTGGCAGTGAGTATGGGACCCTGAGCTGCAGAAACCTAATCTTTACATGCGACTGTGTGCATGAGAAGTGAAGCTGATCTACCAGCTGCACCTGACTGAAGCTTCCTGATGTCTTATCATGTGGAAGATATACTTTCTGTTCTGATATTCTGATATACGTCACTGTTAACCTCTTTAGATCACACATGGGTTTTCAAATCTCCATCACACAGTCTCAAAACTGCAGGAAATGTTTGAACTGAAATTGAATGCAAATGGCAGAAGATTATAAAAGCTGTTATGAGCTGACCACATGTAAATGAAAAACAATTAGGCATTGTCTGATTTCTCTGTATTTGATTCTGGGAGTCTGGTGAAGCTGATCGGCCACAGGCAGCCACACACATCCCATAACACACCTTTACCTGTCACTGCATTCAGCTGCATCTCATTTTAATAGCACTGGACTTCATATCAGCCTTATTCACCTATTCAACTGTGGACATGTAGTCTTAAAAATGGAAATGTATTTACATCCTTCTAATTACATCAACAAATCTGTCCTGTTTTTCCACAGACCTGATAAATCTACCTTATAATAACAACATCATTTTCAAAAACATTACATGCTCTGATTTACAGCAAATACAAAAACAGAGATGTGTTGAAAAATATGAAGATCACTCAGTCCTAATGCTTACTAGAAACATTTAAAACACACACACGTTTCATGTGGTCTTTTTAATGGCAAGTAACACTGTTTATGATAAAGATCTCATATGCCTCAGTATGAAGAGCAGAAGAATGGGGCTCTTCCAAGCACAAAAGAACAGATTTACCAAACCTGTAAATATTTCATAAGGAATTCATGTTGCTGTACACAGAGATAGCAGTCTAGAGTCACACGGGGGTCAGACAGAGTTCACAGCACAGAGAGGTCATGACCTCAGATCACACACATTAACCCATTAACCCTTTCTGTGTTCATACCAGAACTAATGATGCAACAATCAACAACATATCTGACAACTCAAAACACTGTCAGTGCTTCAGAAGTGATACTGATTCTAAATTACTGCAATAAATACTGTCATAAATTACTGTTATATATACTGTCATAAATTACTGTAATAAATACTGTCATAAATTACTGTAATATATACTGTAATATAATTCTTTGCATTTTGTGCCATGTAAAATGCCAATTCAGTAAAACTATAAAAATGATGATGGTGTGATGGTGTTAAGTCAATGTAGTTACAGCACTCTGGTGCATCTTATTTGATTTAATTGTATTAGTTATAATTGTAATATAATCTACATCAGCCATTAAAAGAATGGTAACCATTGATTTGTACATGTGTTGCAGTGCAAGCGGGCACTCTGCTGGGTCGCAGTATTCAAACAAACAAGTTAATTTTGCATGCTGCACAAGGTTCAGAAGTAAACTGTGTTTGTAAGTCAGCTGAAACTCTTTGATTTCAGATGAGTAAACAAAAGCAACAGCGCTGTGATAGATTTTATTCACAATCAGACAGATGTAATGTCACGCTGCAGAGACTGTCAACAATCTAGAACCGAGTTCATTATTCAGGTCTATTCGGCATGCGTCATTAAGAGCAGCTCTTATGAACTGTGAGCTCAAGGCCTCTGGAGGACGTCCAGAACACCTTGAGCGAGACACTTCTGTTCAACCTCCTCAGGAATACAGTTAGAAACGCTCCCTTCACAAAAGGGCATCTTGCAAAGAGCCACATGACCCAGTTAGAAAAGAGGTCTCAATAACATTAGCGAACGCAATTAACCTTTAGCCAGCAGCTCTTTAAAGTTAACAGGGTACAAATACACTCTTATATTCACACTTATTATATATTATAATAGACCTGCATCTAAAACACTGACCTACAACAGACAACCACTATATAAATTTCACTTTACCATGTTTGTGTTTTAAGGAGAATAAAACAACTTTACTTAAGCGGTTGCAGAACTTAAGGTGTACTAGTAAATTTGGGCATTTACAGCTGGTTAGTCTTAATTTACCTAATTCCTAAATTTAATTAATTCTACACCAGGGAGTCTGCGACTTGCTGCAAATTTGGTAACTGAATTACTAATAGAATTAGAAGAATTACAACGCAGAATTAGCCTAGTTCTGACTTAAGTCCTCAAAGATCTGCAGATCTCAGCTGCATATCAAGACAACATTATAAATGTAGCACAGACGTGTCCCCAATATGAGTGATGTTCTGTGGAGCATGCATCTACCGGATGCTCTCTTAGTTTAGTTTGTAACTCCAAACCACCTGAAGCAGATAATGGAGGCCTGCAGGCTGAATTGCAGATGTCTGAGAAATGCAGATCTGAGGCACTCAAGGCACTGAACATCTTCATAGAGATTCATGTTTCAGCTGCATATCAAACATATCAGAGCATATCAAACATCTTAGCAGAACAAAGATATTTGTGGTTAAACAAGCAATATACTTTGCTTGGCAAACTGAACAAATTTCACCTTAAATAACCTGAAACGAGCAAACTAGAAGCAACAGCTGGACATGAATAATACGGAATATTAATATTCATTAAAATGACTATTTATACCAAATTAATTCATGGTAGTTGCATAACTAGCATCTGAGTGGGGCATTATTAGCATTGTGATTCATATTCCTGGGCTGAAACTCAAAGATTCTGGGTTCAAATCCTACAACGACTAATCTATCCAACAGAGACTTACAGCCAAGATGTTTATCAGTGTTTGTACTGTTACTGTGGTTCTGAGTTTTGTAAATCACTGAATAACAGCATAAATAAATACAGTTTACCAAAAACACAGGAAATGATCGCTGAAGAAAATAAAATTGTTTAAATACATAAAGATTTACATTATGAATGATTTAAAAACAGTATGTTACCACAAATCATATGTGTTTCTCATCTCAGTTTAAAAACATGCTTTCAGAAGACTTAGAATACAGGGCATATAGAGTTTTACTCTGGTACCTTCTTGTGTGTTTTAACCGCCTCTGGTCACTGTATGGAAAGAGCTGATCAAGTTAGCGAAACTGCACCTCAGTTTTAACATGAATGTGTGTGAATTATGACAAAATAATTATATGTGATAATTACATGTGATAATTACATGTGAACTCTCCCTTTAAACTTTGATTCAACTAATAATACATTAAAGCTGCAATCCATAATTCTGGGGTTAGGATCAGTTTTTGAGCAAGTTCCTCAGTCTGTGTTCAAAACTGATCTGTTTTAATCGGTTTAAACTTTTAGTTTTTTATGATTTCCGGGTGAACGGTTTTATTTAACTCACCCAGCCAAATCTAAAGTACAACACAGCAAAACAGACTCTAAACGTGTTTAAAGTTGCTTTCTGCATCTCTTCAGAAGATCGTATTCAGTCAGATCCACAAGATCTTCAAACACTTCCTGAGGTCTACTGACCTAAAGACCACCGTCAACATGAGAACATCACTCAATGAAGATCTTTTCCAGGACTCTTTTTTCTTTTGCCTGTGTGTGTCACCACAGATGTGAAGAGACTGGCAGCTATTCCAACCATCTAAAAACTCATCCTGTCATTCTAAAATATGTGATGCTCTTGAGGGCATTAGGCTGCGCATGACAAAAGTTTAATCATGAAGACCCCATCTCATTTTAAGACAAAATGTAAACATTTAAACATTTAAAAAATTATTCTACAAGTTTGATGACTGTTAGCAGTCAAAGTTGCCTCAACAGAATCTGACAGAGAATCTGACAAGTGGCTTTTCTCTAGTGACTATTACTCTGAGTAGATTATTAACTACAGTGGGGCATGTTGTCACACTATACAGAGTAAGATGTCACAACAGGAACCTGCTACAGGCTCCGCAGATAAATGTACAGAGTAAAACAACTACGAAACAAAACAAAACATAAAGCAGCAAAAATGGAAAAGTTAACAAACAAAACTATTAAGCCACTGTTTTGGCCAATAGAAAGTAAACCTAATGACCTGCACAATGAATCTACAATATTTATAACGTGACAACAACATTAATAAACATTCTTAAAATATCCATCAGATTTCACACATCTGAACACTAACAACACTAACAACATAACATGAACTAACCAGCTACAGCACAGCTCATTAGCATTAGCTCATCAGTTAACAGATTTCAACATAATTCATCAGATCCTGAGAAATTACTACTGTCATGAGTGCTCACAGACTCTAAACCCCAGACTGCCTCTTCTTCAGTTCAGCACAGATTATGAATTCACACTCGATATTGACATTTTCATGTATCAATTCATAATTACTAATAACATAATTACTGTGGATCTCTGCATCACACACATCTACAGTACTGCTGCAGATAAAACCGCTCAACCTGTTACATTACACACCGTATGAAAGCGCCAGTCAGAAAATTTGACAAAAAAGGCTTCTCACAATTGCTACAGTTACAGAACTCCCTGTGCAGCGGTCATGGCCTAATGGTTAGAAAGTCTGACTTGCAACCCAAAGGACACAGGTTCAGTTCCCAATGTCGACAGGAAACAAGAAACCTATCCGCCAGCTTCTCCCCAGGCCACTGTTCCGTGTGTGTGCGTGCGTGCGCGTGTGTGTGCGTTTAAAAAAAACTACTAAATTACTCATAAAAGAATCAGGTGTAGGATACTGCAAAAAATGCTAAACATACAACGATGTCTGTTTTGTCCGACTGTATCAGCATTTACAACATATCTACACAAACATCAGTAAAGCAACTGGAATCAGCTGCACACCTGTAACTGATGGAAGAGTGACATCAGCGGTCGCCAGTAAACTCCACCGGTTCTGGCGGTTAGACCCGTTTACCTGCGCCTAAATAATCCTAACTAATGCCAGAACTAAACCAGAAGCAGAAGACAATGTCACCCACAGTATCACTCTACAGGTAAATACAACAGAATGACTAGTGTAAGTTCATGCAGCGGAGCGTCAGTGTCGCCGTCATAATGTAAACTCCAGCTGTCTCACCTTCAGTCAAACAGACGCGCGCGTTTCATTGTGTCGGTGTGATGAAGGGCGCAGAAGCACTGATGAGTAGGAGGATGATGATGATGATGATGCTGGGCTCTTGAGCGCGGGTGTTCTGAGAGGCAGCGCTGCACACTGTCCTCCGCGCGCGCGCGCGTGTGCTTCAGTAACAGGGTTTGCTCCGCCCCGTCCCCGCTCTGCTGTTACTGGAGCCACAGCGCCACCTCTCGGCAGAATTCATGACACGTTATATTGATCAGGTGTTTACTGCCTGCTGACGAACAAACATTATTATTTAAGATATAAAACTAGTCAAGTGAATGTTGTGTTGTGTTATGTTATGTATTATATAGTTTTAATGTATGCAAGAGAGGTTTCATTGTGTTCACTTGTTTACCCATAAGCTATTTTAAAACTATGATGTTGGAATTTAGAAGAATATTGTATTTCAGAAAATGAATATGAATACAGTCAGTTATGAATACAGTACGTGTGAGGTCCTGGGATATGTGTGTGTTCAGAAATTGTACCCTCTCCACCATTTCTCCTCTGATGTAAAGAGATGCAGTAAGCATGCTTTCAGCTGAGCTGCTGGGACAGGCTGCTTTTCCTCAGTGTCTTTAGGAAGTACAGTCACCCAGCCTGACAGTTTGTTGAAAAGTAATTAATCCAAAAGCACGTGGCACAATCCACAGGCACCCTTACACCCCATTCCAGCCAGGCTAGGCACTAGCTCATTATCATTTAAAGAGACACGCAAAGAAACAAGTAACTGTGAACAGAGCTGATTTTGACAAAGTGAAAATGTTTTTTTTACACAACCACTGAGGAATTTCAGGTTAATAAAATTATAGGTTAATAACCTATACAGTTATTTATTTTCTTAATAATTTTAAGTATGTTACAGACATTTCGTGAAGACTCTAAAGAGACTCTCTCCTAAGCAATTGTAGGAAAAATGTGTGATACTTAAATGACCCACAGCTGGTTATGAGAGAGCAACATCTGAGCAATAACCTTGTCCAGGGTCTGCTGGATTACTGCTGGCATTCTTCATTAGATGGTAACTCAGTGTTGAATGTGTGTGCTGGCATCAGTAAGAGCAAGTGTTTCCATGTGCATATACATGCTCATATAAAACATAGAAACTAATGAGAACCTGTAAACATTATGTGGATGATCACTTATTTATTTCTCTTTGAATTATATAGAACATTTAATAATATTTCTTTGCCATCTTTATGACATTTCCATATGATTCTCTTATTGTCATACAGCATATTAAATGTTTTGATACTGTATATCAGTTACAATGTAATTACTGTCACAAAGTAAAATTATGTATTCTTCACTGAAGTATTTAGAACACATATATCGAACTTTAAATAACAAACAGTACAGTATGAGTCAAAGAATAAATTCTCAAACAAACATGACCTCCACTCCAATATCTAAAAACATGTCTCAATATCTCTGTAAAACAACAACATCCTAATCAAACATAACAGTATTGAAAGAAATTACACTGTCAAATCCATCCTTTGCACTTGTTTTGAGTTCTTTACCTCCGTTAGTGAGCGAAAGACATTAATCTACTGATAATAGACCATGTAGACTTTACTTTCCACTAAAGCAAAATATTCACACAGAACTGATACGTGTGTTGACAATACAAAGTGAAGATGCATTTTTTAGACCAACTGCACAGAATTGGTTGAAACTAGTCAAAGGCAGCGTGTTTTTCATCTAAACTGACATTCAAAAAAATCCTTTAAGTTCTAAAATAAAGTGCACTCACAAAATCCCTAAAATTCAACACAACACTTAACATGCACAACAATGTCAGTGGCAACATTGAGGTGAAGAATAGATCTACTCATCGAGTTCTCGTGCAGGTACACAGATGTATGGTAAAGATGATGTAAAGGGATGAAGAAATGTGATTTGACACCTTTCAATAGAGAATTAACAAAACTAACCTTGTAGATTTCCCAGAAGTCCGTCTTCCACAAGTTATCTCTGAACCTTCAGATGTCTTAACACACTGACATCCGGCTGCTATTGGAGCTAGTGTCACGACACAGATGTTCAAGCAGATTGTTACACACATACAGTACAGGAGAAAATAAAACTCAATGAGATGCCACAGGATTTCTCTGACACTTCACTTCAGGTCCCCTTCATCACCCTGGATGGTCTTCTTGATACGCAGCAACATGGTGGTTTGCCATTGGTCAAGACGGGAGATCGAATCAAACTCCTTCACCTGGAGGAGGAAAATATCATAAGACTCATGAGTAAAGCTCAAGAGCACAGTACAGTGAATCCAAACAAGCATTTGGACACTTTGGCCACGTCAACAAAATATCACAGCAAGCAAAATGATGCTAGAGCTTAGCACAGATGTTCTGGCTCACAGGTGTACTTCATCACATCATAAAGCGCTTAAAAAGAGTGTGTTTATACAGTATGATCATTCACTACGGTCACATCTCGTCTCACGATACACAGACTCACAGCCTCAGTGAACGCCTCACTGTTCTGCTCCTCGTGAGCCTCCAGAAGTTTCTGTACAGAGAGGAGAACCAATCAGAGTCAACAGCACAACACCAGCGACACTTTGTTCATCAGTCTTTGTACTGAACAGTGACTTACTTTCAGCAGTTTACATTCCCTCGAGTCAGAGAATGCAGGAAACATTCCCTCATACTTCTCAATTGCAAGCTTAAAGAAAACAACCAAAGAGATCATGAACATCATGAACATACACATGTTGAGTTCATCATGCTCCCAATATGATCTGAGCTCAAGCTACTGACCTTAGCATTTAATTCATCCACTATGAAGTGACACAGAGCAGCTTTCCAGAAATACTCTTTAGCGTTATACTTCAGTAGAGGGTTATCCATCGTGCTGCCTGCTACCTGAACAGAGAGAGAGAGCAGAACTGTTTTTATTCACTGAATTTGGGGCGAGAGATAAACAACTTCCACTCCAACTTTCTGACCAGATACTGGATCATCCAGCAACTGACAGTACATTTGTACCACTGTGTCTGGTGTAGCTAGCTATTAAATAAATTGTTCGCTTTGGAGATTAAACATTTAATCCTTGGGTTACCAGTTTAAAACTACTACTTCACCCCTCAAATGATCAAATATTCGAAACATAAATGTTTTTATCTTTATTATTTAATACTCTTACTCAGTCAACATCTGTGATAGATTTGTGATACATTTCTGCCATCTTCTGTCACTGCTTTAACACACATGGTAAGAGCTGTTCATATTACCTGCTCAAAGATCTCAATGGCTTTGGGGTACAGCTCCAGCTGAGCACTATATGAGCCCACCTTCAGCAGACACTTATTGGCAGAGCTGAACAGGAAAACACAACAGCCTTTATTGTGGAGCTTTGGACAACCCTCAAGTAACATTATACATTACTACAAAACACAAGCAAATGAAGGATAACTAAATATTTATATTGAAATTCTGACATCATTTACAGTGATGTAAAACATATCACAGTAGATGACAAAGACTAAGAAATACAAACCTGTTTGACTCTTCTCCTTTGTAATAATCAGCCGCCTGCTCATAATGGGCAATGGCCTGACACAACAGCCAAACACAAAGGTCAAAGGTCATGTTGGTCAGCTTGGCATTCAGTAGCAGTTTAAGAATATTACTATAATGATGTAAAGTGCACATTTTTACAGTGTTTACCACAAAGCATCTGTTAGACATTTAAAGGCAAATGGCACCTTTTCAATGTCCACTAGTTCAGATTCATATATCTCTGCAATGGTCATGTGATGCTTCGCTGCAATTGTAAACCTCCCCTGTCAATCAGACACACACATGAGAGAATAAATGTTACGGAATGTTACATGTTGAGTAAACAGACACATTTAGTGGAATAAGCTGTAATGTTCTGCAATTACAGACTATATGTCATACATGCATTTAAATGTGCACAGTCTTACTCTTGTAAATTCCTACCATGTCTGTGTAAATATCGATGGCTGCATTTAAACAGTTGATGGCCTCTGTGTGATACAAAACATCACAGTAAGTAAATGAAATGATTATGAACTAAACATGAAGATCTCATCAGCATGTTGCCTTCATTCATAACCTCATTTTTTACGTTTTCTTGTTATTACAAAAATAAATAATCAACCAGCAAACAGATCAATCTCATGTGAATGAGTGTCACATTCCAGTGTAAATGTAGAAAACAGAGAAAACAGCCCTCGCTGGAACTGCGAGCAGCAAGCTCACCTTGAGGATCTGACTTCTTATAAGCATTTCCTGCATCAACAAAACTGGTTGCAGAGTCCAGTTTGTTCTGCATCTGCATGTGAAGTCTTGCAGCCTGGCAGAACGCATTGCCTGCAGCTACACCAACAAAAACATACAGCATACAATGATGACAATACACAGGCAGATGATGTTCAAAACTGACACTGTACTGGTGTTACAGTAAGTTCAGTCAGTATAACTTAAAATCAGAGCACAGACGAAAAATCAAATGACTTTGGGGTAAAGTAACTTGAGACTAGAACTGAAACCAGTATCTTTACATTTGTATAATTTTATTCTCTTTGTATTTTATATGATATGCAGTTATGCTAGCAAAGTTCACAAGCTATAAACAGACTCGTGTGTGCATGCATTACTGTACATGACTTAATGGTGCAGTATTGGTGAATGTAAAACGTCTTAGCATGCATACCACTCCAGTTTTTAGCCATCTTGAACATGTTGGCAGCTCTGGCATACATTTCACATGCATCTTCTACTTTATGGTTACCCCTGCAAAACATGTCAAAATGCCCTTATTCTACAGTTTGAGAGCAGCTTTAGTGTAATGACCATTAGATCTATTACGACGGGACAAAACCTGATTCATTTAATTGCATTAACGCATGTCGCCTCATGTAAATATTTGACATTGAACGAATCGACTGAGACACTGGACACTGATTCAGTCTTTGAAACTCGCTATAAAATAAACATATGAACACATGGTAAAGTATTAAGATTACAGTGACACACAAGTAAGACAATTGTATAAGGCACTGAATGTCTTTGAATGTCAGATCGTGACCAGCATCGGTTCGATAGCAGCCGCGCTCTCACCCGAACATCCCACCGAGAAATGAGCCCGATGATTTGACTTTTTTATCCGCCTCAGCCATCAGCTGCATGGCTTCCTTCTCTTTGCCGGAGTTGTCCATGATCAGATGTGTGTTAGACGGGTGGACTTGCTGTTAATCGACGAAGGCCCGAGGATTGTTGCTACAGAGCGGGTCTCTAGCGTAGAATCAGGAAAGATGCTCTCTTCTCCCCCTGTCGGGTGATGCTGATGCTGATTATGCTGATGCTGAAAAAAGACGAACTGCAGCTGAATCTGCGCCCTTTTTATTCTAATATATGGACATAGACATCAAGAAATTTAAAACAACTGTATGTCTGTCAAAAATATTTGTTAAAAACCTTAAGTGTTTTCTTTATAAGATATGTGCCTAGTTCTGACTGAAATGCGCCAATGTTTTTTACTTAAGTTGACTAAATGAAGAGAATAAAGGAAGTGTTTATTGATTTATGAGTTATTGCTCTGCACGATATTGAAACAATGCCATAGATTTTGTGTTATTGATTTTACAGTGTAACAGACATTTTCTACATATATTTCTGCAAATTCTGAAAAAAAAACAATCGTTTTTGCAATAATATCTTACATTAACTGGGGACAATTGTGATCTACTGGTTAAAGAGTTGGACTTGTAACTAGGTTGCTGGTTTGACTCCCAATGCTAGCAGGAAACAACTGAGGTACTGAGTTGCCCATTGCTTCACCCTCCACTCCAGTGTTTGTGTACTAACTGGATATGTTAAATATCCAGCACAAGTTTTAATAAATCAAAGGATACATATACAATTGCATAGTTTAAAAATATAGCTGATTTTTTTAAAGCACAAGAGTATTAAGAAAAGGAGAAAATAAAAATGTATACAATCATGTATTTCTAATATATATTATTTTACAGTTATAGCAAAACTACAGTAATTATTGTATTTTGATATGATTTTATAAGGTGTTACATAAATGGTAACTAATGCAATGGTAGTATATATATTACTATAAATACTTACCATGGTACTGTTAATTTATTGTTGGGGATTGTTACATTGAACGGATACATTGTAGCATTTGTTTTCCAACTGAGGTCATATTAAAGCGATTATTATATTATTTGTTTCTATTAATGTGTTGAATGGATTTTATTTGTACGTTTTATTGGAGCGTTTGTTCTTTTAGGGCACCGCCCCCTTTCCACCGCTGTCGTAAACACACACATGCGGATCGGAATACGGCAGGGTAAAAAACATGTGGGTCGCTGGTGAACGTGAAATATTATGAGAAAATGAACGCGTCAATGGTCGAAAACATGTATGAATCTACGAATGTACCGCAGTTAGATAGATCGGAGATATATGTCGTTTAGTTTAAGTGAGGTAAAATAGCTGACATGTTTTGGGCAGCTTGTATAAATAACTTGTTGGGCTGTGCTAAAGGGCACGTCCACAGATTGAGTGTCAACACTGCTGTGAGGTGTCACTCTGCCTGGACATGTAAAAGATCTCCAAACATACAGTTAAGAAACACTGCATCTGAACTCAGATGGCCTCAGAGGCTGAAGACGAGGAGCTTTCATACTCCTGTATTAACTTTAACGGATCAGGGACCAGAACATGATCTCTGTGTGATAGGTCCATCAAAACTACATCACGAGCACTACAGTTTCCATCTGCCGCTGTTCAGTTGTAGACGAAGCCCTGGGTTCTGTCCGAAGAGCTCACGTGCGTTTTGTACTAAAACATCGAGAAAGGCAGTTTCGGAAGAAAAATGTTCTCCACAGGTTGAAGATGAGGGTATCTCTTCTTCATCACCTGCAGCTAATAAGGGACATTTCCACTTTAAAGAGCTGGTGAGTGAGTCTGTATTTACAGTCATTCATTCTTCATTTGAACACGTGGAAAGCATCTGAAAGTATATTTAGATTAGTGTCAGACATTTATGTGTGTATTTATGCGCACAGTTTTGTATCATTTTTTGCAGTATGAGAATCCATGGACGATCCCTAATTATCTTTGCATTGCTCGGATTCTGCTGTCTCCAGTCCTGGGATACCTGATCATGGAACAGTATTTCCACGTGTCTCTGGGGCTTTTTGTATTGGCCGGAGCGACAGACTTGGTAAGACAAGTTGATCTGTAGTTACGTCATCTGATCTTATGATCTGTGGCATTTAAAGTTAACATGAAAATCTTTTTTAAAATAAATTGTTTATTTAATCAAGTTTTTAATTTTAGTTGGATGGGTACATCGCACGCAATTGGCCCAATCAAAAGTCGGCCTTGGGCAGTGCTTTGGATCCATTGGCTGATAAGATTCTCATTAGTGTGCTGTATGTTAGCCTGACATATGCACAACTCATACCAGGTGAAGTGATACTTGAATTAAAATGTCTTGTTTGGATTAGGCTTTTCTTAAGACCAGTTTACTTTTATTAAAGCTGCAGTCCTCTATAGCAAACTCTGCATGATCTTCTATGCTCTTCTATGGGAGATGAACTGTTAACTCTATAGCTGGTAGAATTCACCAGTTCTGTTTACATAAACTAGTTATTCAAGTGTTTAAAATCAAACAGTTGTGGTGTTTTTACACCATCAGTGTTTGAGTGTCTCTGCTCTGAATGTTCTCATGAATGTCTCCTCTCGTCTCATGTGAAGCTCCACTGACAGCGCTGGTTATATGCAGAGACGTGGCGCTGATCGCTGCTGTTTTCTATGTGCGCTATAAAACAGTTCCTCCACCAGTGAGTGTCAACAGCTCTGATCTGTGAGATAAACTGTTACCAGTAATGTTGCCAGTATTTCATTGTTGTGTTGAGACTGTGTATGGTACTAGTGTATTTACTCTGACCTAAAACAAATAACAATATTGTGACGTGCCTTTGATCACCTGTGTGTGTGTTTGTGTGTGTGTGTTCAGGTAACACTTAGTAAATTCTTCAACCCCTGCTACAAGACTGCTCAGCTAAAGCCAACACTTATCAGCAAGGTGGGACTTTTATCTTGTAGCACTACTTATTTCTCACTTTAAACTCTGCGTTGTGACCTTTAGTAACTAAAAAGGTGATGATTTAGAAGAACATACACTGTATCTTAAGACCAAAGTGCATGATCTGCTGTGTTGAGTGTGAACAAATGCTGTTGTTGTGTTGTATTCAGTTTGACATCAGATCAGATCTGCTGTTGAGTGTGAACAAATGCTGTTGTTGTGTTGTATTCAGTTTGACATCAGATCAGATCTGCTGTTGTGAGTGTGAACAAATGCTGTTGTTGTGTTGTATTCAGTTTGACATCAGATATGATGCTGTTGTGAGTGTGAACAGATGCTGTTGTTGTATTGTATTCAGTTTGACATCAGATCAGATCTGCTGTTGTGAGTGTGAACAGATGCTGTTGTTGTGTTGTATTCAGTTTGACATCAGATCAGATCTGCTGTTGTGAGTGTGAACAGATGCTGTTGTTGTGTTGTATTCAGTTTGACATCAGATCAGCTGACATCAGATATGATGCTGTTGTGAGTGTGAACAGATGCTGTTGTTGTGTTGTATTCAGTTTGAAATCAGATCAGCTGACATCAGATATGATGCTGTTGTGAGTGTGAACAGATGCTGTTGTTGTGTTGTATTCAGTTTGACATCAGATCAGATCTGCTATTGTTGAGTGTGAAGAGATGCTGTTGTTGTGTTGTATTCAGTTTGACATCAGATATGATGCTGTTGTGAGTGTGAAGAGATGCTGTTGTTGTGTTGTATTCAGTTTGACATCAGATATGATGCTGTTGTGAGTGTGAACAGATGCTGTTGTTGTGTTGTATTCAGTTTGACATCAGATATGATGCTGTTGTGAGTGTAAACAGATGCTGTGTTTGTGTGTGTTTCAGATCAACACAGCGGTGCAGTTGTTTCTAGTGGCCGGGTCTCTGGCGGCGCCTGTGTTTCATTACACAGACAGTGTTTTCCTGCAGTCGCTGTGGTAAGTGCTTCGTTGTCTGATTTAATCAGTTACATCATTATTTAAAGAATAAGTTCCACTCTTTCTAAAGATTCAATCCAAATAAATGAGTCTGTGTTCAATTGTTTACAGGTACATCACTGCTCTGACGACCACTGTATCTGGTTACAGCTACTATCATTATGGTAAAAAGACAGTTGAGGTGCTAAACAACACAGATTAGACTTACAGTGGCCTGTGGAACTGGGATTTAACCTTTGGCACAGACAGTTTGGAAATGGTCTCTGTTCATACTGGAAATTAATGATGTGGTCTTTTTGTAGCTAAGACAGTTTGGTCTGTATAAACACAAAATTATTTTGATTACAGTATTAAATATATGTGGTGTCACTTCTGATCAATATGCACAAAATGTGTTTTTTAAAATCACTTTTAATGACCTCTGAGTTGATTTTTCAGAATAAAAATGGACAAAGACATGATACTTGTTTTCGGTGTGTTTACAGGAGCATATTTCAGGTTGGTTTTCTGTCTGATTTGATTGTTTGTACAGATTGAGTGTTTTATTAAAGCAGATCTGTGAGGCAGCAGCAGTTCTGCTCAATCAATTGAACATTTACAGGGTTCAGATTCATGAAACTGTCTATATAAACACACATTTGTTTCTCTGAAACTATTGTACAACATATAACTTATGTGATGCATTTATTAACAACATGTGATTCCCACATTTAGTCATAAATCTGTATTACTTTTAATTGAAAAGCTGTTTTGAGCAGTTGTGGCCTACTGGTTAGTGGGTCAGGCTTGTAATTGGAAGGTTACTGGTTCAATTAGCAGCTGAAGTGCTCCTTACCAGTGATGGCTTAAATGCAGAGGTCACATTTGGGGTATTGAGTTACCATATCTGAAATTTATGTCACTTTCTTTTTTGGGTGAAGCAGAATTTGAATCCTGAAAACTGTATACGAACCATTTATATCTGATCATTTATATCTGATCTGATCAAAGCATACACCAAGTGTTTGCCTTTTGTCAGTGACCGATTTAGTTCCTGAAGAACATCATCAGATAGTATGACATCATCAGTATGACATCTGTGGACCAAAGCAATGACTTCTTGAAAAAATAAAAAATTATATGGGTTATTCACGAGTTCGCTCTAACATGCAATCGTAAATTATCATTGATGCGAATTTGGCGTGCTGTCCGGGGGAGGGGTCCGAGCTCAGAATTTGGCCCGAACCCAGAGTACTCCCAGAGTACTATATATATATATATATATATATATATATATATGCGTCGCTGTGTGCTGATTGGTTGAATCACATGACCGTGCTCCTCCTGAACTTCGTTAATAAAACTTCATTATGTAATATGTGTTTAAGGATTTTATGTAATTTTGTAACATACTTGAGGGCAAAACATAACTGGCAGAATGTAAACGTTTATAAACTGACCAGAAGTTCTTGTAGATCTGTGATGGTAAAGCTCTGTGTTTTTCTCAGGTTATTTAAATAACATTAAAATCTAACATCAGGACTGTTTTCTTCAGTCCCTATCAGTGTCTCTTTCTCTCTGCTTCAGTCAAAACACTGAGGCATGTTTCAGTGCTGAATGTTGTGTGTGAAGTCTCTACTTACATATATATTCCTCCATCACAGTATTTTATAATAGAAACAGCAGGATACACTCACAGAC
>JAZGTJ010005987.1:0-26097 GCA_036877575.1 Botia almorhae | reverse complement strand
GGCGGCCATTATTGAGGGCCTATCAGGAAGTGACATCAGCTAGCGCTTCTTTCTTTGAACCCCGACTCCTTTTTTCCACTTTGTTTGAATGAAGAGGTTGCTTCCTGACATTCCGAGCCTCCTTTAAATATCCCGCTCTCCCACAGAGGCCGACTCCCATCGCCATTCCGTTGAGCGAGTTCAGTCAGGCATTTCAAAGGTTCATTCTACCCTTGGCATTTGGGATTGAATAAAGCGCAGCTTATCCATCTAAAACAGCAGGTCACCGCCTCCCTGGAGCACGACACAGAGAGATGCACGTAGTTAATCTTTCACCCCTCCTAGAATAGAATGGACACCCCCCTAAACTGATAAACCTACATGACGGGCTTCTTTTTGTACCATGTGTTGTCTGTGAGAGTGTTGGGGGGTGGATGAAACATTTCCAGGGAGCGTCGTGTCAAAAAGAGTGGAAGAGAAGATTTCCCAGAGGGCCACTGGCATGACATTCCACGACCCACTTTTCATGTTTTTTTCTCTGGTAACAGTAGAGTAAAGTGTCAGGTATAAAACCAGGTTTCCGGAGTCAACATCCTGCCCCAGTCTGCCGATTACTGGTGGCTGAACGTGTCATTTGTTTAGTGCTGTTACGGTCAGGGGATGTATTGTGGAATTAGTTGCGGATGGGGCGTTGTGGGTGGATTGATTTATGGCCGATTCACACGACTGTTTAATCGGTTCGGAGACCCTTAACCTCATCTGAACTCGCACCCAAGGGACCGCAGCTATGTTACATTTCTGAAATAACCAGCGATGGGAGTGAATTGAGAAGATAAGGGGGAACAAAGATTCGGAAGGTTTTACAAGAAGTTTTTAACCTAGTAAAATTTTAGGACTTAGAAAGAGAGCATATTTTTCATAAAGCTTTTTATTACAAGGCTGGCAAGACAGCACTTTATTAATATTCCCAAAATATTCTGGTAGGGGATTTGTTCTGAACCCCTAACCCCTTAGAAATTAACTTCTGCAGTTAATTCAGCTTGTACAGACCAACTCTCTCTTACTTGTATAATAATGTAAAATTCTAGTTTGAAAATCTCTCATTGACTTTAAATATTCCTCATTCAAACTGTATTGTGTTGAATTGTGATTGGTCTTGTTATTGCACATATTGCTGCCCTCTGTTTTTATGAATATGTTTACAAAACAAGATAAATGCTGAGCATCATGACAAAGGCCATGTTTACACTTAGTATTAAAATCGGTTTTGGTTAAGCTGAGACACATCACTGTTAACACCCGGCTGTAACATACATCTGTGACCACTGGTGATCAGATTTTAAGGAGAAAAGTGATTTTGTGACATCATACATTTCACACATTTGTTTTTAATATTTGTCTTTTACAAAAAGGACAGTTTTAACAGAACAGGAAGTATTGAGGAGATGAGGATCTGGAAATGACCCGATCTGAACTCACACAAACCCACAAACACATGCCACCACAAAACATGAATGAAAGACTTTCTGGACCTAATTTTGTGCTATCCGATTACCCAAAATGCATGCTAGCAACCATAGCCTAAAACCTATGCTAACCCAAAACACTATTCTTTCGTTGCTTTACAAGCGCTGGTATTTCATTCCAAAAATGCAAATCTACTTGTAAAATCTACTTCTTAAACCTAAATCCATCAAAGATAAGCTCTAACAAAAAACGTGTTTTTTTGCCGATCTCAGGTTCTGCGGCAGTTGCTTTTAACGGCGGCTGAGCACAATGCAGGATTATCGATCAAACGGAGATTCATTGTCAGAATGAGCTGTGCAGCATTTATTAGTTGAGATCCCAAATTCCAATTCATATGTCCACTGGAACATCAATTGACCCAGATCGGCCCTGGGCACCACACCAACATAATCTTACCCATAATTCCCCACTATTGATCATCCATTGATCTCAGGTAATGCCGCCATTAGTTCCCTTCAATTAGACATGTAGTGATTAATTTCAGTAATGAAACCGGCAGACACGCATTGATATAAAGGATATTGACCGTTCTTGCTCTTTTAGGACGGTAAGTCTTGCCGTCCTCCCATTGCATTTATTCATTCCAGGTTGTGGCTTATATTATTCACAAAAGTACAAGTGTTGCGCATCCTACCCATTAAAAAGGGCTTTATCTGTGAGGGATAATGTGGACACTTGTGACTCACGCTCTGGCAACAAAGAGAACGACCTCGAGTTCACTGTCTTCTCATGCGTGTCCACCTCATCCAGCCAGCAGCATTGTACTTCGGTTAAAAGCAGAGTCTCTTAAGCCCAACCGAGAATCAGATAATGACTCACATCAGTGAGCTCAAGAAAATGTGGTATTTTTGTGTTATTGTCTTCATCATATTTGTTGATCCAGCTAACACTTTTTGGTTGTAAGAATGTTTCCGTAATGTTAATTCTGTGACTAATCAAGAATAACATTTTTGACTAATATGATGTATAACGTTCTGCTAATATTACAGCAAAAATGTATTTGATAACTTTGCTATTTTGAGAGACTATGTGGAGAACGTTAGCCAACGTTCTGAGAATGTTCCCTTCTGTGGAGGACATAGGACCATAAAACATTTAGCCAATCATAGGCTATGATGTCCTGCTTGGCTGTCAAACTGTGTTTGCGTTCATGGTTTTGGAGGAGGCAGGGCCTAGGAGAGTACTCTGAAGGGAGGGCCGAATCTTTATGCTTTTAAAGCAACTTGTTATTGTTGACTTTCCAAAATTGTTTCCCCTACCTTTAAAAATATTTTATGTGTAAATAGAAACTTACTGTGGCCAGTACGTGGATTTTTGTTTTCTCAATTTCAGTAGAATGGGTCATTGTTATGTTCCAGTATAACAATGCCTGTGTGTCCATAATCAATGATTTACTAAGTGTGGTGCGAAAACACTTGACTAGCCCGAAGAAATTTCAGAATTGGAAGGGGTCAGATTGTAAGTTCTGACCCTATCAGAATCAGAATATCAGAAAATCCCCACAGCCATGTTCCAACATTGGAGCAGAGCCGGCTTCGAAAACTGGAAGCTATTGTGTGGTTCCTTATTAATGGCCATGATTTTTTAAATAAAACATCCCACAAACACAATTTTGGCCATGTAGTGACACAACAAAGTTGTGCTAACTGCCTAGTTTTGGTTTATAGCTGACGGAGTGGTATTGTTTACCATGCTTGCAAATGAATATTTACAAAATTTGTTATTACTAACCATCAATCACTTATTCAGTCTTATCTCTCTTAGTATTGTGATTATTTTTGCCTGCCGATTATTCAGCCCTCAAACTCGCTTGGAAAATATCGAGAATGTTAGTGAGTCAAACAGGAATGGCTTTTGTTTTGTTCCTCTGTTAAATTCCCTCTAGATCTGCCACTTTCTCCCACTCAAAACAGCCCACAATACATAACGCTGCCTCAAAAAACAACCCTCGGGCCAAGAATGGCAGTTTCATGAGGAACGAACTCAGCTGAACAGCGAGGCAAATAAATAAATCAAATGTTAAAAAATGCAGACAAAATCTACAGGCACAGCAGAAACCGTCTCCACCGCGTTGCTAATTTCACGGCGTTACGATGCCGAGCATTTTTTACGTGCAATATAAACCTTGTGATTTTCTGACTTTTTGGTAACTTGCTTCTAAATAAGACCCTTTCTTGTGCGGCGAATGTGTCGCAAGCATCTGTTCTTTGTGATTCAGAGTGCAGTGAGATATTTGACAAAGCCGCGTGAGAAAAACAAAGCTACAAGAAGGCAAACTTCAAACCGCAAACGCCCGTTTACCACTCGGAGATCTTTCTGAAGAGCTACTGTATCATTACACTCGTGTGTAATGACATCTGTTGTATCTCCGCGTGAAATCGTGCTTTGCTAAGCCACTTAGCATTGGTTATTTACTCATCCGCGTCCCCTGTAGGGTTACCTGTGCGTTGTTTATTTGTTTCTTGACAGGATGTTCACAAGGGGAGGCTCGGTTCTGGTTTACAGGAAGAGCAAAATCATCTCGCAACCGCGTACGATAACTTACTGTAAACATCTCTGTGAAAATGGCTTCCTGCCATCCAAGCTCACCGCCTTATGTGGCACGACATCGGTTTTACAGCTCACCTGTGCTCCTGCATCGTAATGAGCCTGCTTCGCTCTCTCAGCGCCGGGGCCAAGATTCCCACATCAAGTTGGCCGAGTCTCGCAACGTGCTCCTCTGCTTTAATTGAATTCCCCGCCCCCTCCAGCTCTCTTCGACCGCGAGCGAGCCAAGGGTGTGTTTAAGTGTTAATTTGTCAACTGCGACAGGGTGGCGTCCAGTTGCTTGTGTTGGCGTCTGCGCGGCGGGCACGCAGCGGGAACAGATGGACTTCTGAGGTGGCTACTTAATCTCTTGCATAAACGCTGCCACGACTCTTGAAGTCGTATTTCATGTGCCTAATTTGGGTCTTGAGTACACGTTTAGCTTTTGCATCGATGCTGTTGTCCAAACCGTTGTCGCCGATTATAGATTGACCTCGTTAAAACGTCGATGAACGCACAACCGCGATCGCAAATTCTGAGCGTCTCAATCAGCTTCCCGGTTCACTAATCAGTGCCCTCCCAGCTGATCATTTTGACCTAACCTAACCAGCTGATCATTTTGAGTCTAACCTTCTGTGCCAAGTTGTCATGGCAACTGTAAACAGATGATTGTGTTGTTAGCACACTATTTGTATATATTCTAATTATTTCTTTTAATAAACCCACTATTTACCTTCACATCCTATCACGGTAAGAACAGTCTTACCATAGTAAAAGAACTGTAACCCAGGCCTCTCGTGGCCTATTGCTTTATTAGATCACCATATACTGTATTCCCTCTCATCCTCAGCCTGCACTGCCTTAAGAAACAAGCCTTTGAAGTAGGGAAAGATTCTCTTTATCTCGAAACACACAGTGTGCTGTATTGTCGCAAAATCAACAGATGTTTAAATGTCCTTACCAGACCCCGAGACGGTTCGCACAACGCCCCCATCTGCCTCCCTGAACACATTATATAAAACCTCACAGTCATTTTCCCGGCGTAGTTTATACATTTGTATATAATGCACTTGATTGGTTTTCATTGAAACGTTCAGAGTTGTAACATTAACTTTCAAGGTTTCTGTATCTCCATTTGGGCTTCACACGGACGTCTTGATCTAGTTTGTCATTATAATTAAGATTAAATTCACCATCTTGAGTTCAGATTCGTCCTCAGGGCCGTTCCTTGCGATACGCCTAATTACTCTCTTCTCCCACGAACATAAATTAATACAATGCATTATAAATGTTGTGTACATAAACCACATAATCAAAAGTCCACGCGCACCCAAACGCCGCCCCCGTACAGTAAGTGCTTGTTGAACATTTAATTTCCCTGGACATTAAAAGAGAGTGAGAAAGTGAGAGAGATACAGTAACTTAACAACAAACAGTGTGTGACAGTGATGTGCTGTAGTTACCTAGCTAACAAGTTTAGTTTGTAAAAACGTTTAAAAACATTGTAAAAACATTTCTGTAACATTTACGTTAAGTAACAAAAACGTTAAAAATGTTTTAGCAACATTCCAGTTTTTTAGATCGATTTAACATTTTTTTAACGTTAAGTTGTATTTAACGTTTTTGGTTTCATATAGGAACAGTATTCACAGTGTACAATGAAATGGATGGATAACAAAGTTATTAAATATCACAACTTCTCACTCGTATGAAAAACTTCTCAAATACAAAACGACTGCAAGGTGATTTATATAGAATGCGCAAAGGCTGTCGGCATTAGATCCATCCTGGTTCAAACAAAGGTGCGCAAATCTTTACACGCTATCGACACGTACATACGGACGGATGTAACATCTTTGTGTGTGTGCGCACACAGACGTTTCTCTTTTCTGTTTTCGGTCTCTTATCCTGTGTATTTCCATGGCGACTCATAGCCGTATGATGACAGCCGTGAAAGCTGAACCTTGAATCTGGGACATCTGGATTTGAGTCATTTATCGAGTCAGCAGCTTCACCACAGCCACTAGACCCTCCCGACCCTTATCTGCTTCTCTCTCTCTCTCTCTCTCTCTCTCTCTCTCTCTGCTCTTCTGAAGGGTCTCATTATTAGAGTCTTTGAACCGGCTCTGGAACAAAAGCAGCAGTCATCACGCAAAGGCAGCTGGGAAATTTGTGCATATGTTTTTGCCCATTTTAATAAATAGGAAACAACAGCAGCATACGAAAAAACAATCCTACAGCCAGTACAGACATGTAGTACAGAGGCTTCAGGTTCCCAAAGCCAGCTGGACCGGCATTTATCTATTATCCAATTAGCTTGTTGCGTGGCAGGCTGCAGTTTTTAACGTAGCGTCCCCAACATTGGTTACATGTGCATTTAATTTAGTTAAATATATAAGCATTTTCATTTGTTTCACTTACATTTAATTGCATACTACATATTCTTCTGTAGTTTTAACTACTGTTGTCTTATATATTTAGCCTAAAGGTGCAATTCATAACTTTTGCCTCTTTACCGCCATCTCTGTTTGAAACGCTACGAAATCTGACCGCGCAGCTCAAACTAAAAAACAATACAGTTACAGTTTATAATATAATAGTTTATAATATTAACTGGTTCATGTTTATTTGTAACCCAACAGAGCATTACGCTAGCAACGCAAAGATTGTGGGTTCGATTCCCGGGGAGCACATGCGCTGACAAAATGTATAACTTGAATTAACTGTAAGTCGCTTTGGATAAAAGCATCTGCAAAATGCATAAATGTAAATCTATAAAGGAACTAATACTGTATGTTCTATGGAAACTGCACAGCTGTTGTACAGGCTGGTCAGCTCAATGAGTTGGAGAGAGCAGAATAAATCTATTTACCTTCTTTTTACAAAAAATCTTAGTTCCAGGTTCTACCTAAATGACTTTAATTCGACATTTGGGACTGGACTGGAACAGTTCTTAAAGAAAACATCTGGCAGTCAACATAAGAGCGAACTGATGGTGTCTTAATCTAACAATATAAAGTGAATGAACGAGCGGATACGCCTGACCCGAAATGTTACTGACAATTAGGGAAACTGCTTAAAAGGGAAAATACATTGTTTGGTAATTCTGTGCGGCTAGCTGATCCTTTTAAGATCCGTTTAATTGCGCTAGCTGGATTATTTCTGCTACCGCACATTTTTGTAACGTGTCATGGCGTGCCACACTGAGACCTCTGTTTAATCCGTCGCTTAGCAGCGTGTTAGCAATTAAAACTACCAACATCGGCATTAATGCCAATTTTGAGAAACTGGATCGATTCTAAATTGGGCCTGTGGTCCAATTAAATTGGAATTGCGTTTAAGTGTAACGACGCATGGGAAACGACAGCAAACCTCTTCTGGTTTACTCAGAATTGAAGGCATAGGTCTCTGAGAGGGAAATAAATAAAGGCGAAATGAAATGCGAGAAAGCATGTCTGTCTATATGCGACGTATGCATTACACATGCATAGACAGAAGAGCCGCATCACTGAGACCACAATTACAGCTGTCACCATTAACTCATTGTGAAAAGTGTCCATTGTAGCATTTTACAAGGAATTGCCCAGCTGTGAAGTCCTGTGTCTAACATGTTAAACGCTGCGACAGAAATAATCACTCGACCAAGCACAGCGGGGTTTAAATAAATCTTTCCTGTCCGCTAGACAGTGTGGCATACAAAAATATCATGCAGTTCACGCATTTAATTTATGCAAAGCAGTTTTTGTCTTTCTCGTTGTCTCCAAATCATTTGCAGATTTCGGCAGCTTTGATTGGTTGGACCAGCCGTCCATTCAGGTGGCTTAAACTGCTGCACATTGCTCACTTATTGACCAGTAGCTTTAAGTTGGCCATTAAAGAGACCGTTTTAATACGGCATGCAGTTGCTTCACTCCAAATAAGAATTGTAATATTACATTTTGTATTAGTCAAAATGATCCATTGTAATTACATTTATGCTGCCTGTGGCAAATACAATCCCAATCAAAATGTAAAGTGTTGTGATGGATAAAAGTCACACTCGCGTCTCCCAGCAAAAGCGTTTTCAGTGCTTTGCTGCGTTTTCCTTTGGCAAGATTTCATTTTGACATTCTAAACTTAGTTTAAAAGGCTCTGAAAGCGCGCCGTCACCAAACAGCATCCTGTCACGCCTTTGACTAACAGGTTGTGTTGCAAATAGAAACGGATTTGACAGTTTAGCCGAGGCATCTGCATATTTTACACTATTACTTTGAGATGTGTACACGTCTGTCCTTAACAAAAGAAACACAAATCTTATTATGTTGTCACACACATTATGGTTTTAGTCAGTTTCTCGTCGCAGGGTGCCAGAAACCGCAATAAAATCTCATTATTGCTGTTTAAACCAAAAGACATGTTGGGGGCCCAATTCAATGCAAGTAATGACCTTGTGTTGAGCTACCACAAAGGTGTTTGTAATGCCGAACCAGTAGACAGCTGTCCATTAGCGTGCTCATTCATCTCAAAGGCAGCTGCTCGGCTTGCAAAACCCCTTTTGGAATAACACAACATGCCTGCTGCTGTCTTTGCTCATTGGCACGCAGGTTTGGGCAGGAATGTTTTTGAGCCAATCCCCTGAGCTGTAAATGCAATGTGACTAATTGCTCTTATGTGATTGGTTGATTCCAGGCCCCTCACTAGTGAATATCCTGCATTTGGACACTGTCTGATTTACTGTAGAGTCTGTTCGTCTGGCAGGTTCATGTTATGTTATGTTGTTACAATACAAAATAATAATTATAATTTCTTAAAAGTTTTGTACACATTTAAGTATCATTATCTAGCGCTAAGGTTTTGACGGCGTGTCTGTTTTTGAAAGCTCATGAGTGTGGGGTATTTTGTTCTGTGGTGATTGCATAACTCCTTCACTGACCAATCAGTGCAGTGCATTGGAGACCGTGGAACGAATCAGTTTACATCCTTTTCATCCAGATATGAGCCTCGCGAAGCCTTACAGAAGCTCATAATGCAAATCCTCTTGACAAAACACGCACTCCTCTAATTTCTTGGTTTCATTGCAGTCTCACCAGAGCATAACAATAACATTCATGATATTGCTTTCAAACCCTGCAATCATAATTACCTAACCAGAGAGAATTACAGGCGTCTTACAGCTGGCCTTTTGGTTTGATGCTTGCAGAAATGACGTTTCTATAAATTAAACCCATGTTTGTTATCTTTACATAAGTGAGTGTTGGGATGGTAATGATGGAGGGTTCAAAGTTATTGCAGGAATGACCCAGCTGGAGCGCCTGTAGTTTGCACGCGGCAGTTATTTTTAATTCTTTCTCATGTGTACTTTGTTGGGTATATGATTCCTCTATTTCTGCTACCGTCGTCTGTCTCCCAAACGATATGAGCAGGACTGACGATCGACCATAATTCAACACGTCGAGCTGAAAGTCGTTTCGCGAATGACGTCGGAGCGACGTGAGCCGTTATCCGCGGAACTGTCACATCAATAAATTAAAGAGCAGCAGAGCATTAACCAGCGTGGTTTTGAATTCATTAATACGAATTATGAGGTGAAACGAAAAGCAAAACAGCTCAATGCATTGAGGAAAATTAAAATGCGGAGAAGACGCAATACACAGACCAAAAGTTTCAAGAATCCTAGTGCATGTTTTCTTAGTAATTAACTTCCTGTCCTCTGGTGGGCTTAAGGTGAAGGCTGTGTAGGCTACATTCACAAAAACAAACATCTTTTATCTTCTTTGTTGTAGTCAGAGTCATTTTAAGGCAAGTCAGTTAAATTCTGGCAATGTTTCGGGCAGCTATTTCCTGTGTTGGTAACATACTGTAGATACACTCTTTCCTATTTACTTGAATAGGGAAATCTTTTTGCGACCGTTTGCTTCAATATAAGAACAATGTTTCATAACTGTTGCTAGACAGGTCCAGCAAATGCGCAAATGTTCTGTGTAGTTGATATGAGTTATGGAAAACCATACAAAAAGAATAAACAATTTTAAAGTGTGTACATATACAGTGGTACGAGGAAGGTCCGCGTACACAGGCCATCAATAATGGAGGAACGCTCACATGTGGAAACATACAGCTGAATAGACGTTGAGCTTTTGTGGTACAGAGGTCTGTTCAGTGCCGTTGTTGGACAGTAGCAGAAACATGATGGTTTCTGTCACCGACTTTAATGTCATGTACAGTCGACCACACAATAAGATTTCTCTACCTTTCCCATCTGCAGTTCATGAATAATCATTGAGCGGTGACCTCTTCAGACTTTTTCAAATGTCTTGGCCTTTTCTCGAGTCCAACACCCCAAGGTAACGCTACAGATTGGTAATCCTTTAAGTAGGGCTAGACAATCTGTACTCACCTCGTCCTCGAGCCCCATTCTCTCTCTCTCTCATACTCACACCTCTTCTCTCTACCCTACACAATCATTGATTTTTCAGAGGGTCTATGAAATATTTACAGTGTGTGGGCAGGCCTCGTTCTTTGGGAATTCGGAGAGGGAAAATCATTCCGAAGGCAAAGTTGCAAAAGGAAAAAGAGAGAAGGACCGAGAAAAGAAGGATAGAAAGACAGACAGATGAGAGTCACGGAAGCTTTTCCGTATTGTGTTTAGAATATCAACAGCTGACTTTGGAGCAACTTTTGAATATAAATAAATAAGTGGCTACACTGATAAAGATTGTTATCGGAGGTTTGTGTATCTCCAGGCTCTTATCTCGGAGCGTCAGATGTAATCGATTCCCGGCAGATTCCCTCGCTTTTAAGCGCCAAAGACACGCTTCTTTTGTATTCATTTCTGTGTCTATCACACTAGCTTTTCATATGCTACAGTAATGTTGCATATCTCAGAATGACAGTATAATTCAATTACCACAAACTAAATATCGTCGTGTAAAAAATGATATATGTACAGCATCTGTAAACAAAATAGATTTCTAAGAAATTTACACCGTGAGCCATTTAGGCAATTTGCAGTACTGGTGGCAAGTGTAAAAGCTTACTTGCAAATAAATGTACGTGAAGAGATATACAAGTACATTTTATTATGTATACTTTAAAATGAGGCATGCTTAAAATATTGCTGTATCATATAAGTGTACTAGTAAGTGTACTATTTCAGTAGTAGATGAAAATGACCCCAAATTAAATTAACCCATTTTAGTTTATAAAAGTGTAAGTTAAGTTAAGTAATAAAAACATATTATAACATATATATTATATTAAAAACTATCCATCTCCGTTTTGAACAGCATCTATTGTTTTGTCATTTAATATCTTTAATCCCCTTTTTGAAGTGTCCTCGAAAAACTGCAACGTCTGTACGTTTTTAAGCGTGACTTAAGTCTCCATGTCTTTTTTTGAAGGTGGGAGGGACAATGTATAACACCGGCCGCCATGTATCGCTGCGATTGGACAAAGAGCATCTGGTCAACATCTCGGGTGGACCAATGACCTACAGCCACCGACTTGAGGAGATCAGGTTACACTTCGGCAGTGAGGATGGACAGGGCTCTGAACATCTACTCAACGGCCAGGCCTTCTCTGGGGAGGTGAGCTTCTGAATCCTGTATGTTCTGCATCATGAGTGGGCTCCGCATCATCCTAGTGGTCCACAGTAGCTCCTGGTTGATCTTTCAAGGTCATCGGCTATGCAGAGAGTAAAGAAAACTGACCTGTTAGGTCAAAATGCAGAACATACATAGCTGTGAGATTATAAATACAGTTTGGTGTTTTCCTGCACTGGTTAATAGTAATACTGTGCCTTATGGCATGAATTTCATGAAATGTTTATCATGGGTTGCATCAGATTTAAAACTAACTGTAAGTCAGCCCCCGCTGACATTTTCTCAAACCCCTTAAAATAAAATGTGCATGAAAAATGCAAATATTTGGGCTGAAACAGCACTGACTGTATTGGTAATGTATAATGACTTATTCTAGACGTCTCTAATTTAAGTAGTCCCTCGCTAACCGGGCCATAATAGCGGGAAAACGCGTCTCAATCACGCCGGCGGTGTAATTTCAGCTGGAACCGCCCTGCAGTCTCCATCATTTGATAAAGTCACCAGTCTGTAAAGTCCTGACATTTCCTTTTGAAGGTAATAAGAATGGCGATTTGTGTGGCAACTAAATAAGCGCTAGCTTGACGGGCAAATCCGCGGTAATTAATGATTATAATTTCTTTCCCCCCTTGCAGCAGCCAGAGGATAATCCAACAATAATAAAACAAAGTGTCAACGGTCTATCAGGGCAAAGCGAAGCGTGACCCAGGCATTACAAATCCGTATTTCACTCTTGCGTTGTTGGCGTTACTTCTCGTGATAAATGGTAGTATCTAAAAATTCATTTCTGTTGTCGTCGTACTGCGTACTTTATCATTTCAAATCAAATTGGTACACAAAACAAACAAGACCACAGAATAGCACTAAAGATTTAGCTGAGGAAAAAAACTACACCTCAAATCCAAGAATTCTTAAACCAAGAAATGTTATCGTCATGGTGACGTCTGGAACCAAACACACCCGAAATCAATTTGAAAGAAAAACTGATGTTTTTGAAGTACCGTGTTCTGTACACGTTTATGAAGCTTTGGAATGTAAATTGAACCAAATGGCCGAGACTGTAACTGTCCTTGAAAAGAGAAAAAATATTAAAACATAAAATGACAAACACATTCGCAATCTCCCGACCGCCGACTGTTTTGCATTCAAAAGCAACCGAGCTTTTAAGTTTTATTTGGATGTCTGTCTCCGTAACATTCAACACATCTCCACCTATCTCTTCTGAAGATTGTGTCTGACTGATACTCACGGCACCCAGGAGAAGCTCTCTCACTGTAGATGCATTGCAACACCTCGGAGTTAATACATGCCTCGATTTCCCTGATCCATGAAGACAGTCTCATTCACAAACTGCAAATGAAACACCACTGATGAAATGAGTGCTAAAATATTCAAGGTGTTTCTCCGAACATTGTTTCAAAGCTGCGTTATGGAACGTTGGCCTCGCTGTCGCCACCTGTGGTTGACCCTGAAAATTGCAAATTGATGTGACTGGAATGGTGAAAACAGTCATTATAAATCAATATATTAAAAAAAATTACTCTGTTTAAGAGTTACGTTGGTGACTTTTCTGTTAAACTATTATTTTTAACACCATGCTAAAATGAATAGTAAACACAATTTCCTACCCAAATACCTGCTGTGATGTATCTTTCTGCGGGACGTTTAATCCACAGCCCCAAGGCGAAAATGATGTCATCTGAAAAATGCTGCAGGTGCGCCTCTGCTTCCCTTAGCAGCACTTACATATTTGATGTACGTAGCAGCTGGACCTTCCTTTTTCCCTTAATGACACGACATAAACATTTAAGGATGACGAAAACCTGCAATTACATACCAAATCAGACCTAACAGCTCAAAATAAACACAAAACAAACATGCTCTGAATTTTATTAAGGTATTAAAAGAACCATTTTGACATGTACATTTACGCATTTGGAAGAAAGCAGAAACACAGCGCAATTAAGCGAAACATTTGACCAGCAGTTGAGCTACGGGAACACAATTTTAAATGCAGAATTTGTTTATTTTAATTTAAAATCTGTAGTGCAACTTCGCAAATCCTGCCAAGATGGTTTTTCCCAATTGTTTATTTCCCCCTTGTGGTCTGGATGAATGAATGTGACCACAAGGTAAAACTACACTGCGTTTTGGTTCATCTCCGAAGCATAAGCAATGAATTGAAAATCGTTCCACAGCTATTTAATATTTGTCTGTTTTATGGTTCCAGTGCTTCAGTACCACTGAATAAAGTAACTGATCACATGCTGTGAATCGCCGTGTTTAGTGTGTAACAGCCGAGCCAACGCTTTGTTGAAAACATTGCTTGCATTTTAAGTAGTTTGCGTACATCACAAAACAAAACGTGTCATTTTCCCATCCGTTCATCCATACATTTATAGCAGCTTTTCTGCCTGGACTAATTAAATTGCATAAAATGATTATCATTTCCACGATGAGAGATTTTATCATCACGGAATATTTAGCGACGCAAAGACAGAACGTGATAATGATATTCTTGTGAATATAATTTCAATGTATTTATTTTTGCAGTTCTAAATGAAACCACAGGGCTAAAGTATGTTAATAAATAAGACAATCTAATACATAAACATTACATAGATGATTATTGTTATGTTAAATTAAATTAAATTAAATTAGATGTTAAATTAAAATAATGAATTTATACTACACAATGATTTGTTAAATTGTCTAAGAGCACTCACACTACACTTTTACCAAGCCCCTCCCTCACCCTTTCATTAATTTCCAATTATGAATGGTAGAAAAATAACACATTACTGTCACTCTTCAGTTCTCAGCTGCCCGAGTAAATTTGCTCATTAAAACCTCATTTCCACACGCGCTAAATATAGCAAAGTGCCGCGTCGAAAAAAGTACGACAGAAATCATCGAACTTCCTCGGCAACAAATTTCTCCTCTTTATGATGTCACAAAGACAAAAGGTAAAGGTCAACAGACTGAAAAAGTCTCTCTCTGGCATGTCTTCCTACTGCAGTGGGAAGCCACCATATTACTAAAACCAGAAGCCCTCTTCTTCAATCAGAATTAAATTGTGTAACACTTAGGTAAGGCAATTGGCCGTTTCCCTCGAAGTTATGCCTCGCGCTCTGATCCTCACACCCAGTGAGTTACTCAGGCTGCGTACTCCTTCACCGGGTAGCTTAACTCCGGCGTAATCAAATCAGATGGCTCCTTGTACCGCCGGGCTTTCCGTTTATTTGCTTTATGAGTGCGCGCTCTGATTCATCTGCTATTGGATGGCGGTTCCGGGCGACTGCTTTTCATTTGTCCGGTTAACGCCGTCCACCTCTCTTTCGGCTATTGACTTGCTGTCTTCATATTTTGCCCATCGTCGGCCTTAGCCAGCTATCACACAATAAAGAGCTTGTCAGGGGGCCCACCAGAGGCACAAGCTGTCTCCTATCGTAGCAGAGACACCTCTCCTCGCCCTGACAGCTCCGTCAGCGCGCGTGTGTGTGTGTGTTTGCTGCAGAACATTTCCCGCTACAGTTCAACACCTCCCCTCTGTCTGCAAATCACAGAGAACCGATGGATGCAGTGAGATAAGCATCTTAGCTTTTAGCATGTGAAATGTCAGGGCTTTGAAAGGATGTGATGTCATTCCGAAAGTTGTTGCTTGTTATGTAGATAAACGTTCTGGTTTGAATCTGTCGTGTGTGTCTATACATTGTGGACAAATCTGTGCCCGTTTAGGAGCTAAATATGACAAAATGTCCCTTTTAGAATTTGTGAGATGGCCTTATTTGTAACGATAAAATGATATATAATTAAAAGGGTTTGGTCGCTAATCTTCGATTATTACAATTAGCTATAAAAATAGGGACATACTATAGATTTCTATTGTCTTCTATTGTCAAAGCAAATGTGTGTGTGTGTGGTGTGTGTGTGTGTGGGAGTGTGGGCCCCTGGGCTACAGCCGTACAGAACACGCTGACATTACAAACCTGTTTGATCTGCAGCAGTAAAGAGAACATTCAGAGATTCTGGAGATACAGCAGCAGGTACATCTGACACTAGCCAGTAACAAGAAAAGCACAGACTTGGCAGAAGAACTTTGAATCCTAAATCACAAAGAGTGTTACAGCCACATATATATATATAGACTAAACTATAGACACTGAAAAGGTAAAACATGATTCAGACCAAAGAACAGAAACCACCTCTATAGTGTTAAAATTGTTTACAGTGTGCAGTAGCTGGATAAAACATAGAAGAAGACACAAATATTATAGTGAATGCATTTTTCATTAAAAGTTACTTTACAATAATTGTTCTCGGCCCTTCTTTCTCCAGACCTTTCTCACCTATCTAAGCCTCCCGCGTTTGAACCGCTTGCGTAGGGACAGCGCGCTCAGGCAATCCACGGAAGGAAGATTACCCAGAGTCTCACGACGAATTGAAATTTTAATTTGACAGAAATGTTCAAACAAAGACGGAAGCAGCTGTTTACCTGTGATTGGGATTCACAGCCATCTGTAATGACAAAAACTTAGGCTGTTATCCAAACCGACTCTCAGCTCGGCACAAGACCAGCTCATTCCAATTGACATATTGGTTTTTCGTATTTGTTTGAGACAAAAACAGGATTTTCGGTAATTACCAACCAAATTATTATCAATCGGTAATTATTCCCAATTATGCTTTTCATATCTCTTAACTTCCTCAAGCGTGAATTTATTATCCCAGCATCTGCATAGCTGACACATAGTCATAAATAACCCTTAGACCCTTGAACCCTTGAAGGTGTTGTTGCGAGCACAGTGCTCTATCAGTTGAGCTACAGGAAAGAAAAACTGATTTTTATATCTTGTGCTTCCTTCAACAAATGCAATGCCTTGAATTAATGTCTGTTTTGTCTTTTATGAATTACTCAGGTGCAGCTTATACACTACAATCATGAGCTGTACACCAACTACACAGAAGCTGCTAAGAGTCCCAATGGACTGGTGATAGTATCAATATTTATGAAGGTGAGTAATATCTAATCTAATATCTAATATCTACACGTAAAAACACAAACCGAAGAAGGTATTTTAGATTGTAATAACGTCATTGAACAGGAAGTTGAACGCTGACGGACGTCAGTGTGTCTATAGTCTTTTTTTTGCGAAGAATACAAATTATACCTCAATTCCGATCTCAATAAATAAATCAATTCTTCAGACGCAATTAGCCGTGCAATTACCAGGCCGCAGCAACTCCCTGTCACTCTTAAAGGACAAGGTTATGAAATAACGTTCCTGCATTGTTAAATGCTAGTGAAGAGACGTGTCAGCGAAGCTGTTATAGGCCATTACCTTATTTTTCCCCTCGGGACAGAAGTTCAAGCTAAGCTAATTAACCCGTTCAGTGGCATTGGCAGACGCAGTCATCTCAGCCCTGGATGTGAGCCGGGTGGCATCACCTTTGCTGTCTCTCCATATGGAATGTGCCTAGTTCATGCACTCGCTCAGTCACTCAGTACGAGACATTAATAAGACTCATAAGACCCTCCTCACACATTCAGATATACTCAGAAACATGGCAAGTCTGTTGGTGCTTTATAGAGGTGTAACACACAATATAGCTCATTTGTTGGTGAAATGAGAATGTTTGTAGTTACTTTGCGCATTTAATGATGATAAATGAATATTTTACATTTACATTAAGTCATTTAGCTGACACTTTTATCCAAAGCGACTTACAAATGAGGACAAGGAAGCAACTTCAATTACAATATATTGGACTAATGTGACATTTTGAGGGGTTCATCTATGTTTTGTGTTCTCCTGTCAAAAAGTTTGGCACAAAATACGTTTTCCTTGTCTGTCACTATTCTGCGTCAACACTAAACATACAGGAAGTGTATTGTCATGCCTAATTTTGATTATACGTTCACAAATATTCAGCGTAAAATATAAATGAACAATACAGGATGTTTTCAAATGAATATTTATAGAAGGGGTTGACAGCTAACATGAGTTGACAGTTAATCTGTACTGATAGAACAATATCCTCCTAAATTACATTTTAGGATTTCATAAACATCTGACACTTTTGTAATGATATTAATGAAAAAAGTAATTAATTAAAGCACATTCACTGTTTATTGTAAGACTCTCTGAAAAGTGCTGTTGTCAGTTATTATAATCTGGTTATCCAGGATCATTTTTCATTGGCTTATCGTACAATACAAGACCTGCTTTTGATAGCATTCAGATACACTGTGGTTACAATTCATTACTGGCTGTGACCGAAAGCAGCAGCGTTATGACTTCAGTCGCATCCCAAACTCCTTTTCTGAGACGCCGCATGCCGCGTTCCCTGTTACAGCGTCACACCTCCAAGAAGGGCTTCCGTCTGTGCCAAAATTACAAATGAAAGGGATGCCTAAGTGCGCACCTACGCTGTCGCCACAAAACTGAGAAGGCTGAGGGCCGACCAGACATTTCGCTTTTGGTATAAACAGCCACATGTGGGGATAAATTGTTAGCAGAGGCAAGAGTGTTTCTGGGAAGGCAAAAAACATTGATCGAGAGGGATAGTAAAAGCTAATCTTTGTCATAGTCACATTTCTCACATGCTGCGTAGTCAACCCTAATTATTTCTTGGAAGAGATAATGGCTTGTCGCGGCCTCCGGTTATATCGCAGTAAGTCTCGAAAAGATGCAGCCAAGACTTTATAACTTTAATTTTTACCGTTCTCTCGACAGGGGTCAGACGAGAAGTCGCGTCTGTTGTAGTCGCGAGGCACATTTCTGTTAATCGCTGAAATTGAAAGCGTTTCAAATTAGCAGTGAAAGCAGAGTTAAAGAAAAGCAAGGTAACTCGTTCTTGTTGGCTCCGTCGGTGCCACGCGGCTAACGGTTGTGAAAAGCAGCCTCAACTTTTGAAATACATCATTACCATAGCGTGTCATAAATGATCGCATTAGGTCATTTAATTTTTTGTGGAGGAATTACTAAGAGCAACAATGGCACTAACTACATTTTTCCAAACAAAACGATACACTTTTTGATTTTTGTCACATTGTGTTGTGCACGCAGCTCTTCAAACGCATAAATCGTAGCAATAAACAAACACTGTATAACAGACTGACATTGAAAAGTCATGTCATTGAATCATTTTTAAAGGGAGTCTCTGCATTTTACAGTTTCTGAATGTAGCTAAATATTTTGTAAAACGCTGCTGTGTGCCGCTGTTTTTGAGTAAATTATATACATTAGAGTTTTCTAGGTTTATTCAATTTATTTAGTTAAATAAATCTGTTAAAGTTTACTGCTGTCAACCCTGATTGTTTTCGTGGCGGGTAAATAAAGCTTTGATTGCAAAAACTAAATTATATCACAAGTTTATGCACGTCTCAGGAGACATTTTGTTTTTCTTTTTCATGTTGTCTTTTAGAAATAAAGTTGTCAGTAATAATCTGTTCTCTCAACACTCTTCCCCTGCCTACACCTTTGTTTCTGTTCTCTCTGTCTGTCACTGTCCTTCCCTCTTGTTTTTCATTCTGCTCTGCCCTTCCTCTCCCGACGCGTGTTCCGTTTCAGATATCCGAGACTTCAAATTCATTCCTGAATCGAATGTTGAACAGAGACACCATCACAAGAATAACATACAAGAGTAAGTGAAACATTCTGACATCATCATGAGTGACACTGTTGACCGCATTAATTACTAAATGCTCTCTGATAAACCTAAATGAAATCGGGGTTATTGTAATATTTCAGTTGCTCCAGATTTTGAACTTTTTGCTGCAGTCGCTGGAAAGAAGGTAAAATAGTTGCCGTTTAGTTAGGCTGATTTATTCATCGCCGCAGAAAATCTAAATTAATCGCAGGTGAAGGTTTTAATCACAGGTTAAAATTTTAATCACCCGTTTGTTAAGCCCTGTTTAAAAATAAGTGAAGCGACACCACTCAAATTAAAATTAAACCTAAATCAACAAATCCTGGATTAGCTTTAAACTCATTTTAATTTAATCTTTATTAGTGCAACCCATCCTTAAAGTAAACAACATTTCTACTAATTGTGTGTGTTCGGTCATGTGAGGTCTCTTCAACAGAAGATTTTGTCATTGTATTGTTTCAGTAAATTATAATTCATACTCAACATCGATGGCAAGAACGGGTTTGAAGGCATGAGACTTTCAAAGATGAAGGTGTTGAAAAAATTGCCTCAGCTTTGGGGATCTCTGCCCTCATCTTAGTTTGGGAATATTTCATGACCTACACCAGAAACGCAGTGTAGTGGAAATCTACCATGGCACTTCTCACCCCAGAGGGATTTTTGAAAACAGGCCTTCATAATTGAATTAATAAGGGTGAGGAAAGAGTGGGTGAGTAGATAGAATGTTCTGACCCCTGGTGGCCGGTCGGGTGTCTGTCAGGTCCCAGTGGTGCCTGAACGCAGGCTAGCTGAGCTCAGGGAGGACTCGACAGTCATGCCGGGGGGAGGGAAGAGGAGCGTAGGCTTTGACAGCTGTCAGAACGTCCCGGCCACCCGCTCTGTTCCCAGCTGAATCTCTGGAAACGCACTAGCGGTCCTCGCTTCACCACTAGCGGAGCTAGCGCATGTATTTTTCAAACGCATCCCCCTCCTCCACAGCCAAACGGAATTATTTATGCCACCAAAGCTTTCAAAGTTCCGCGCGATGATGCCGGTGGAATTGCAAACATGCGGGGATTTTTCACAGCCGCAGATAGAGTGGTAATCAATGGGGTAGAGACAGAGTAATGAACTATTTCCTCTGGCTGACGTGAGTCGGAACCTATTACTTGTCTGTTGTCAGAGGAAGGTGAGTTCAATATGTCCCTCTCCTCATAAATTCAGCCCCGCATTATCTAATGCAGGCCCACCATTGTGAAGTCAAAATAACACGCTCTGTCATCGGCTGTCCGACAAATCAAACGCGAACCGTGACTAGAACAGAAAGGTTCGGGTGTTCGCGAGCAAAGATGCAAATTTGTGAAATAATCTACAGAGCTTTTCGTTACTATTGGCTGTTCCGCTTCAAGACATCCTTATCGTTAAGTTTTAAAGAGGCGCTTGGAAACTAGGTTGGGTTAGGCTGTTATTGTGCTTGCTAAAAGGACAATTCTGTGGTTATAAATTGACTCTCTAGATGAAAATAACTGAGCGGAAAGCAGCAATGTTTTAAGACGCGTTTCCTTGTTTTGCGTAGATGACGCGTATCTTCTCTCTGGGCTAAACATCGAGGAGGTATATCCGGAGACTTCGAGTTTTATCACTTACGAGGGATCCATGACAATCCCACCCTGTTACGAGACCGCAACATGGATTCTGATGAACAAGCCGATATACGTCACAAAGATGCAGGTGAGTGAATATAGCCTCGGCTAACAGCCTTTTGCTCTAGCGCAAAATGTGTCATTTTTGACACGTCAGAAATGCAGTAATAATCACATGAGCGACGCATCCACAGGTCTGGTCATGGGTCTCACGTAATAAATAGGTTTTTGGAAACATCAACTTCCTAGATGGGTTCTGATGTGGATCTTTTAGGATTGGATTGACTGTGCGATAATTGCCTGACCCGCCATCAGGGAGCCGATATAAAATCTTTGCTCCTTCCGTGTTATTCCGACAGATGCACTCATTGCGACTGCTAAGCCAGAACCAGCCCTCGCAGATATTCCTCAGCATGAGCGACAACGTGCGCCCAGTGCAGCCTCTGAACAATCGCTGTATCCGTACCAACATCAACTTCAGCCTGCAAGGCAAGGACTGCCCCAACAACAGGGCGCAGAAGCTGCAGTATCGAGGTGAGTCTGTCGCATGCCTTGAATAACAGAGCGAGATATTGCGTCAGACCTTAAGAACGTTTCTTGCAGCTTTCATGCTGGAATTCTCAGGACTGCACTGATGCCCGGATAGAACGGAATACCGTACTGCAGTGATGTAACAAACAGCTTAAATTGCTTCTGATTAATGATTAAGACGAGTCATTTATATTTATCCATTCAGTAGATGCAATTATACAAATTTTGGGAATTTTTACATGTTCCCCGGAAAACAAACCGGAAAAACAGCGTAATTCCGCAGCAGGAATACTGAGTAACTTTATAAGTCACACTTTTCTCTGTTCTTCTCTCACATCTGTGACCTTTGTAGCATTCGGTTCGATGTAAAGAAAGTAGCTACATGAGTTTGATGTTTTCCCAAAAACAAAATAATTAGTCGGAAAAGATGGAGGTGTTGACAAAAGCGGAGATAAACAAAAATATCCATAATTAATACACAGTAAGTAATAATAATGTGCCCTAAATAAACCCAATATGTGGCAGGAATTTAAAACATTATATAACCTAAACAGGACCATTTTCTGTGGTTATGTAAATGAAGGCCAATACATAGCAAAGGTGTGATTTAACAGCCTAACACACCAAATAAACACAGTTTTTGTCAAATACTGTGTTTGTATTATATTACACAGATGAACTTGTTCCAAAATTCATCAAATTTGATTGGTTGCACAGCCTTTGACATTAACAACAGGAACAATTTTTGCCTCTTATCATTTTTAACGTGATAACGTTTAGTTGCTGTTTTATAAATCTGTTTATTTTGCATGTAACTTTAAATATGTGATATGATCATGATGTTTGTGTTTTTCCCTGTTTTATCCCTCCGGTAAGAAAATTAATTATGGATTTACTACAGTTTAAACCAAAAATATCATTACTATTTTTAAACTGTGGTGACCACTAATTAACCATGGTTTGGCTACAGCGACCAAAGTTTAATTATTGTATTTGTAGTAAAACCGGTTTTACACAATGGTAACCAATGTGCTAAAAATGTAACCATGGTTACTACTTTTACTATAAAAAAACATGCTTCATTTTTGTAATGGCTGTAGCGCCAGAAAATCATGGACCAAAAAATCATGGACCAAAAAATCCTCATATTAAACAGCCTACACTTATCACTAAATGTCATTATGGAGGAATTGCTTGTTTATTGAACTGATGAATCAACTTGTTTACCGTCCCGAGGGTTCGAAACCTTTATTACACTTGTTGAAGGATAGAAATATCTTGGAGGTGGAACAGAACAGAAGCTTTTAATTAGTGTTAGTTAGACATCTGAGGTCATGTGTCTCAAGTAAGAAAACGTATCCTTTTGTTAAACTAGCACAGGATGAGGAGTCCGCAGGCTAATTGAATGTTACATTTAGCTTAGGGTGAGAGTGCAAGAAAAAGCTGCAATTCTGAGAAGCGACACTATCAAATGTTGTATTTTTCAGGATTTTTCCTATTGTACACACAGCGCTGTATTTAAAGGTGCAGTTAGCAGTTTCTGAGAAACGGTATTGATGTTCAAAATCGACACCTGAACAAAAATACACCTCCCTCCATTGTGCCGCCCTCAAAATAACTAACAGGCTATGCAACACAGGCAGCAAGTAACAGCTGGCACATACTGATTGGCTGCAAGAGTGTTATGGTGTTGTAGGGATCGGCCCTATCCACCTTAGTTTTTCTCCTATTAATGCAGCCAGTACTATGACTGTATAAAACCCAACACTCTAAATTCAATGCACATGGAACAAACATCTAGCAAATATTCACAAAATTGTTTGGGGGTTGATTTCAATTTTCAATTTTCGTTTCTCAGAAATCGCCTGAAAAGTGCACCTTGAAACGTTTTGTGCATGCAGAATTTCAAATTTTGCCATTATTTACTCTCCTCATGTCCTCCAAACTTGTGTACTGTTATTTAATTAGATTTTTTTTATTTTGAAAGGATTGTAAGGCAGCCCTTGCCATGAAATGACAATTCAAAGTGACCCCTTTCCAACTCCAAAAAGGACAAAACAAACCCCCAAAAAGTCCATATTGGCTATACTTCTGAAAACCATAAAATAGCTTTTTGTAAAAAATAGGTACATTCTTTTATTCTGGACATGAATGTGAACTAAAAACATGCTTTGGCAGAGAGGATTTTAAATTTGGGTCTGTTCCTCACTCTGAACTAGTGTACCCTATGGCTTTAGAAGAATTAAGATACATACTTTAATGGTGCTTTTGTTGTTTTCTGAGCGTGCACAATATGAACAGCTGTTGTATATCAAGAGGTTTTTTTGTGTTCCACTAAATAAAACAAATAGCGTATGGGTTTGAAATGACACCAGGGTGAGTAAATAATGACAAAACTTTCACTTCTGCGTGAACTATTCCTCTCAAATGGAAAACAAATGGGCTTCATGCATCGAATGGCGTTACGATGCCCTAGTGCGCCATCATAAAAAACCTGCGGACATTTTTCTAAAGGTGAATGAAAAGCAGAATTGGAAAGGCCAAAGAGAAAATCGAGCTATTTTCGGTGTAATATATAACAATCATTTTATTTTTCAATTTACAGTGAACGAGTGGCTTCTAAAATAGTGCCAGGATGAGGATGAGCCCAAGAACACTAAACACAAGGACAGGAGCGAGGAGAACCGCTGATGGAACGGAGTCAAGACTGACATATATCCTGCCAGATAAAGTCATGATGTTGTAAAGAACATGTAACCCCAGAAGAGACTTTGCTTCCTTGGCAAAGAGATCCAATTTCATACATTCAATCAGAAATAGTGAGTTATAACAACTGCTCCAATGTTTTGATACCTTTTGATTTTTGAGGAAGAAAAACACTCAAAGGAAACAACATTTCATAGCCTCTACACAAATGGAACTGGAAGTTTTTAGCCTTTGTATATATGGACAACTTGCTACTTATCTGGGACAAAGGAACATTGAACCACAATTCCGATACAGAAACATCCTCGATTCATCCATCATCTAAATCTTTATCTCGCTCATGAGGGAAACGAGGACGGAGAGACAGCCGGAAGCAGAGGAATGTGGACCGTCTGTGGTAAAATAAGTGTCTTGGCCTTGTAAATATAATTATTCATGCTGAAAATGAATATGTAAAGATACAAATAAACATAAAAAAAATAATATCAGAGGGAAAAATAAATGAAAAAAGATGAATATTTTACGCTTGGCGCACTTTGAATTTCCGGAGCAGAGCTGATGCCTTTTTTTCTGTTTCATTGTTTACAATGGTCATACACTGTGTTTGATTAATGTTATCGGCCCAATAAATGTGTTTGGAAAATTCATGTTTGTAAATACTTTTCAATGTCTTCGGTTTGGAACCCTTGGGTTCACTAACGCTCACTCGGCGTCGGACAACGTTTGCGCGGCGTTTGGCGCGGATATCGTAGAAGCTTCTTCAAGGTGATTCATTGTATTTTTATTTGGCCTAAAACGTTACATTTTGTTGGTCTGAGCGCAAAAAAACGATGATTTTCAATGCCGTGGTGTAATGAGGCAGAAACCAGCCGCAGAACCACTGCAGCATTTTTCCGTGTTGATTTGCTGTGGACTTACTCGCTTAAGCAGATGGAGGCAGAATTGATCCCCCACCTTTTGTTTTAATTATATCTTAATCAATGAAGCACGTCTTTTGTTTTAACCCCGGTGTGAGGAAAAACACGGCCTGTGAGTCTAGCATTTTATCCTCGTGCCTTACAGATGGCTAATAAACGATAAGGAGAGGCAGAAAGTTTGAACAGCTAGCGCTCCTGGTTATTGTGGCCATTTTTCTGTCACGCCCGCAGTGGAAGAAGCAGAATTGAATCTTTTGATAAATAAACACTCCCTGTGTTTCACTTTTGACAAATAATCACCCCGGGTCTCCAAACACCTGTGATACAGTATATCTCAGAGGAACAGGCTCACTTTTTCTCTGTGTGATACCTGCTTCTGCCAAGGACTATAAATATCAGGAAACTGGAAGCGGGGCGCTCGGATGTTCCGAGGATATTAATAATATTACATTAATAAGGCAATGAAAAGGTCTCTGGCTCTCAGGGAACTGAAGCCTGGCAGCTGCTGCTGGACTTATTTAAACAGTCCATGAGAAAGCAGATGTTCCGAGGTCTTCCGAGTACCGTCCGTTCCAGGATATCTATAACAACCTCTAATAACACTTATTTTTGACTACTGTCTTCCGGGCCTCATGTAGGTTAACTAACCATAAACTAGTTAAACCGTGGGTTATTTAAACGGTGGTCGGGTACATCTCGCAGAACTTGCCAAAAACATGGCTAGGGAACATTTTATCCAGAAAGGCAAATGTGAAATATATTGCATAGAAAAAATAATGTCAAGCCCTAAAGATATTTAAATTAAATGAAGCCCGATGACCAAAACACGCACGACTCGTTTAATTTTAAAATTTGAATAATATTTGAATCTTGGTAGTATATGTTGGACTTTATACAAATCAATTTAAAAAGATTGAAAAACAATCACCGTAATAACATTACAATAACAATTTATTGTAACATTTTATTGTAAGTTTGTACAGTACAATATTAAGCACTGTATTACTGTAAAGAAATTCTAATGCCAGTGACCATACAATGGGGGGGTTGTGCCCCCCC